>VTPC01001718.1:0-149864 GCA_011009095.1 Ignelater luminosus
AGGTGATCCAATCCTGTATTGATCTCTAAGGATCGCGAATGCAAAGCTGTGGAATATGAGCAAATACGAGTAGGGAGAAGCAACAATTCGGCAGATATGGTATTTATTTTCAGCGTCCCTAACCTGAAGCTTTTGAGGCTGTCTGAAAGATTCTTGACCATAAGGCACTCCAACTGTCTCGCGCAGCGTATCCGGATCCACGTCATCGCGTATATCTTGTTGCCGACTTCGAGATGTAGACCTTAGTATCCTGACAAAGCAGTTTCCTTAGACCGCTTGCAACAGGTAGGCTGGAGAAAGTGATCATCGGAGCTACTGTGCTAATAGAGAAAGAAAAAAACCGCTTGGGCGCATGATACATCCGACAAAAGCCTTACAAGACGCGAACACCGTTTAGGTTTTCGTTTAGGTCATTGTAGTATTACAGATTTTCCTTCAGGAATCATATAGAACACCAATTACACCGCTTTACGTTTCAGATCATCAAGGACAATTTCATTTATCTTAGTTTGACTGACACGTGTTTCAGGCAAACCCTCGAAAGAGTTGTTTTTTGAGCATCATAAACGACGCGCACAACAGAGGGCGGTGGGGCATCATCACCGACGAGATCACGAACCACTAAATTCAACACAAGTCAGATACCAGCCAAACTCGACTAAACTGCGGGACCACCGGAAGGGTTGAATAGATAGGAATACGGAGGAACCCCACAGCCAAGGACTCGCCGCTGACTGCTGACCCAGGGCACTATTATGTTTTAAGGTTCATTTACACGCAGAAAGCAGCTTATCCAAAAACGAACATAGCGCACTTTACAAGCTCAGATTCTATTCCGATTTGTCTGTACGGTCTCAGTACCACCCGCATGGTTCATGTGCTTCGACCTCAATAGACTTAAGATGTCGCAAATACAGTGCTTTTTCTAATCGCGACCGCGAGAAAAAGATAAAACTGTGCTGTGGCGTGATCTGTACCATCTTCACATGTTCATCACCAGATTTAGCACAGACTAAATACAGACCGCACTACAGGCCAATTTTTCGGTTGGTAGTTCATTTAAACATGCAATCTGAGCGTACAAAACTCGATTTATCCTCTAACCTGGGGCCTCCGGCCTCTGGTATTTACAAGCCCAGACTGCACACACCGATTTTCTGTCCCGGACAGAATTGTTCAGGCAAGGTCGGTAGTCTGAAGGGGAGGCCTAAATACTATTTACACGCTCCGGCCGCCTGTAGGTTTAAACAGGTCTTTTTCCTCCCCATTTCAGTCCTGATTTGCTGTCAGACCCCGTAACTGAGAAAAAACTTTCACTTCCTTTTTTTATCTTTCCTTTATCCTCTTCATTCCCCCATTTTAAGCACCCGCTTAGCTTACCGTCTTCCCCAAAAATAATTAAATGGCCGTTTTTCAGATTCCACCTTTCGAGAATTAAAAAGTTTAGCTTTATTTTCTTTCAAAACAAATTTCACAGAAGAAACCAAATTACAGTTGTCGGTTCAATATACAACCATTAAAAATCACATGACAAAGTTGTCCACAATCAGATGACCTATGTAAAAAATTCCTTTACTGATACCCACTCTCTTCAAATAAATTTTGGTGTAATATCACCTAACATAACCTTTGAAATGAGACCCTGTAACCTTTGAACTATACTTCTCAGTATCTTTTGAGGTCCACGCTTTTCAACAATAACACAGTTTTTAGGGATCGTAAAACCTTTTGGCCGCCGTAATGACCTGAATAGTTAGATACAACACATAAAATACTTTGTAGAAGCTGAGCCATACACTATATCAATCCCAAAAATCCCAATGCCATCTAGAAAAGTCTGTCGCAGCAATGTGTGGGTGTTACTTTTAAAGTAGATGACCTGAATGAACAACTGCAAGAATTTATGAAATTAATTCAAAGCACAGTTTCCCTTTTATTCTGTGCGGGGAATAAACAACTTTTCTTATTTTCTCTTTCAGGAGCTTAGGAAGTTCTTAACAGGTCAGTAATTAATAATAGAACAATCCACTTCCATCTATTTTTAGCCTTAATTTCCTTTCAGGCGATCCTTCAACGTGTCCCATAAAAATTCGAATGTTTTATGAGGGACAACTTGCGTGAGTTAAGTTGGGATTAGCTCGAATTTTGTTCGACTGATGAAATATTTTCAGGATGTTGGAAGTGTTGAAGTTTACTAAACTTTCGAGCTTTGGAGTATTATCGAATGGTGGTTAAGTTAAACCGCGTATTAAGTTTCAAGGCAGGAGAGAGTGCCACACCAAAGTGCAAGATTTGCGAGGATGGAAGGGAACATAGTGTGTGGTATTAATTCAAAATTACACCACCAAAGTTGCTTCCTGCGTGGATTTTCCTCCCACTCCGTTTCAAAACCGGTCCTCCAATAATGGTGAGCCTTAATTGCTAGATAATATATTTGTAGAAGTACCTAGTAACTCATTTTGAGATAAGGATGCCAGATGCCATAACGTTTATCCTAGATATTAATTTACGCGATATAATGTTCGCGTGGGAATTAGATCCGCTAGTTAATGTTGGGGTTATCCTGTGGTTTAGGGAGCGGAGTTAGCGGCGGCGACGCGAGGCGACGCAATGTCGACCATCGGACGCCTCTGCTTGTCTGCAGTGAGCGATTGTTCCTTTTTTTTTAATGCGGTAGCGGCTTTTAACCAGCCATATTCCGTAGAACGCGAGGGCATTAAAACGGAGAGAAGTTACACATTAGCTACCAATTCCGACTTCCCCCTGGAAATACTTTTATGAACAATTCGCGAATTGCTAGAAAGAATCCCTTTCGTAAAAATCACTTTAATAACGTAAATACTTTTGGTATCAAGAACAGAATTCTTCAAAAGTTTCGATGTAAGTTTAAAATCATTTTCCTGTTATTTCACTTTAGCCAAAGCGTTCTCATTTCTTATAATAAACGAAAGGGAATTCAAAACAAAACTCGTTACTGAAAGTCTCTCAAGCGTTTGATTGATTTAAAAGGGTGCCTATTTGAAAGAGAATTGTTCATTGTTTTAACCTGAAACTGAATTCCGAAACAAAGATATCATATTTCAGCGTTCCCCTTTCAAATTAATAGATTTGCTTTATCAGACGCTAACCATTCGAATTCGCACTTCTTTACCATATTTCAAAGATTTCCACGGTCTTTAACTTGAAATATGATTTGGAATTAATTTACTAACTGTTCATTAGCATAAACCGATAAGCGTTTTCAACTATTATTATTCTGATTATCAAAGTAATTCATTATTGTTTTTGATTTTTAAAAGAAATTGTGGAAATTAACTTTTTCATTTCCCTGAATGCGAATATATTCAGCGCTTGCTAAAATCAGATAATAAAATTAATGATTGCGTGATTTTGCTAATACATGTAAAGGTAATTACAATTTCTAATTGAATCTAAATTAAGGAAGAACGCAAGTGCTTTTAAGTAATAATTACAGTCCAATTTACTAAAATATATTTTGAGATCTAATCTAGATGAACCTAAAGAAGCTCACATCTAGGAATTTAAAATCGGATGAAGAATTTGATAGTGGATGTAATTTCGAAAACCTGCTCTGAATTCTCCGCTGCTTTCCTAAATTTTCTATTGATTAAATAATGGCAACAAATTTTGAAGCTGTTTAGAAAATTTGTCACCCTCCAGCAACGAGACCATATACAAGCACAGTAAAGTTGCTTGATTGCAGGCAAAAGGATGTTTATTCAGGGGTCATCTGATTCAAATTACTAGAAGATTTGTAACATTCATTCAGTAACGCTTTGAGCCAATATTAATTTTCAGATGACACAATCTAGCTGAAAATGACGATATTTTTTAAAATGTAATTAAAACAAGACAACTGATACATGCCTAAACAACTTGCCGTACGCAGAAATTTTTAAATGTAAAGATATGAACTGAATTTGATCAGACTGGTTTGTCGACATTTATGTCAAATTGAGTGCAATTTTATATCCGATGCTTTCTCTGGTGGAGTATTACCATATGTACGTGTTAACAAAAATTTTATATTAGTTCGTAATCACGGAAAACGAACAAAGAATACCCCAAACTCCTACAAACATGAACAAGAAAACTAGGACTCCCGATAAATTGTTTAGACAATCCAAATTTGCTGTTCTCTGCACCTTTTCATTACTTTAGTTTCTCTATTTTATTGAGATAAAACACTCAATTGAACATTGTGTTATCAGTGCATCCTTTTTATAGCCTGTCTACTTAACTTAGAAGACAAAACATTTGCAAAAACTGTCATTAATTTAAAGACTGATGACGAAATACTTTGCGCGATGAATAAAATTAGTTTCGCTGTTGTAGTTGCAACCAACTAAACTTGTTTTAAGTAAAGTGGGAACTCCAACACCCCGAGGGAGGTTCTGGAGTATTCGGCCATCAGGAGGTGGCATGTGGTGCTTGATTATGGTTTTCACGAAGCCACCAGCGGTTTTGAGGGGCTGTGGGAGCAGGAGATCTGGCTGGGGATCCACTGGAACAGTCTCGTGACTGGTGTGGAGGAGCTGGCTAATCTTAAGGCGGCAGCTGGGACGGTGTCGGACAGACTCTTACCCAGACCGGTAACAGCGTTTATAGTAGCCTGCGGGTCCACTAAAAGAACAGCCTTACCAGTCATTCTTTGCTCTAGCCCATCACAATTACAGCAACCTTGCCCCACTGGTAAAAAGCTCTGAAAGTGGCGGCAGAATACACCAGTTCCTGACTTCCCTGCGCTACGCTCTGCTGACCTGTCAGTATAGATGTGGGTCCACGTGGTCTGTGGGCATCTCAGAGCTAGGGTCTCCAGAGCTCCTGCTCTAAGCTCCCAATCGAGTGATGTAGCCTTTTTAGCTGTACTTCTTAGGTCCATGTTCTCTTGGGCCAGCTTTAGGTCAGGTGGGAGACAATTTTGGGGTAAGAACTTCATCCTGTTGTCAAGGTGGAGGTTGTAGATTGCATTGAGCGATGCAGCCTTACAGACAAAAGTTTGTTGCGTCACAAGTCTACCTCAATGCCGCCTGGACCTGCCTCTTTCCTTTAAGAGTGACGCAGAGAACCTGGTTCAGTTCGTTCAAAGTAAAGCGAATTCGTCTCCCAGAGAAAGAACTGTTGGCGGCGCAGCAAGACCAGATTTTTTAAAACAGTTTGGTAGAAAATTGCTTACTTCGGCGTAATGCTCGACAAATGCTTAGGAAATATCTTTTTCTGAAGTCAAAGTTTTATTCCCGTGTGTAAAAGAATCGTTTAATTTCTGAAACTTGACTCTGGATATAAATTTATGAGCCTTGATCCCGTCTTTCCTAAAGTCCAGGTCTTGTAGAAAGTTGCGATATGTCTCTCTTTTTGAGCTGATAATTTTCTGTTTTAAGTGTTTGTTTGTGCCTTAAGGTAGTACAATCTGTCAAGGTGTTTGTGTTTTCTGCTTGGTTTCTGGCACGATCTCGGTTACTTTTTAACTGTTCAAGTTCACCATACCAGAAAGGCTTAAGCTTTTTAACTTGTCCTTGTGGTATAGATTGAATAGCATATTGGAGTATTTTTAAGGTAACTTTCTTGCAGATAACATCAAAATTCTTCCCCATTAAGTCAGGGCTTATTTATTTATCAGTTAAATTACAGTATTCGGCCCACTTGGCCTTTTTCAAACTTCATGTTATAAACCGAGATTACTTATAATTTGGTAACTGGTTAGTAAATTCACTCATGAGTATCCTGCGCGCTGATCCACCTGGTGCTGCGTCGTGCCAGTGGCGGATGCTTTAAGCCCGACGGGGATGAGCTGAAAGAAAATCAGGCTGCAAAGTATGATAAAAAGGTAGGAGCATTATTCTTATTTTCTACATACAGCGTTTCACTAGAATCAATATGCTCCTCTATGAGAGTTCCGACAGAGTAATTAAGTATTCATTATTCGCTTAATTTAGCTGCGTCAAGAAGGCGGAGGTAGACCGCAGCCCGATTCGTGTTCGCATTTAGCCTTCTTAAAGTGGGCTCCAATGAGTCACCGTAGGTGCACAACGCGATCCGTGTTCGCATAGTCTAAACCCAATCCATGTTTCCCACATAGCCCGCATAATATGGTTAATTGAGGACAAACTGGCCTGGACTTTACTGGTGATCCGATGGAAGCCTCAGGTCGATCCATTGTCGCGCTTAGCCCTCGCGAAATGAGTGGGCCATTGAAGTGCGCAACCCGACCAGTTTACATTTAAATTTGGATTGAGCGAGATCCTTATCTTTGGATTTTGCAAAACGTCACAGAGAGCGTCCCATCTAATGACATTACGTTCTCTACTATCCTCATAATAATTAATAATTAAACTTGCGCGATTATATTTGTTTGGTTCATGTCACGGCTCCAGCACCTGCAGGCCAATAATGGTTTACAAGCAGAGCTAATATACATCAACGGTCGACGAAGGATCCATACCCGTTTCTACTCTAAGAATATTAAAGACAGAGAAACGTTTTAGCACAATGTAGCGTGCATGTGGGAAAGGCCTAGCGGTAGACGCTTGGTAGCACAAAAATTACAAACAATATTTCTTAAATATTTCTTAAATATTTACCTAGCTGTATCAAGAAGGTTAATTGAAGACAAAACCCACATGAGGCCTTTTGGAAGGCACAATTTGGCTTCTTAAAATTGTTAACAGAGGCATTCTAGATGCCCTTTGTAGCACACAGCCTGACCTGTTACCGAAGGTAACAACTAAAAAGATCATTCATGCGTAATATCTGAAAGACTTAAATATTCGTATATGGAAGGTAAAGGCCGACTTCGTACCACCGTAGGTAATCGTTTAGAAGGGTAGATGATTAAAGTACACGGAAATTCGGCATTGGGCCACGCAAATGGCTCATTAGAGTGAGCAGACCGACCCGTTTATAAACGAAAGTGATACCCATCAATGGTCGCCGCAGGTGTCTACATCCATTTCTACTCCAAGAGTATTAAAAGTAGAGACGTTGTAGCGTGATGTGGCATGCATGCGTAAGAAAGGTCTAGTGGTGGTACACTACGTTAGACGTCGATTTTTGTAACTTAAAAGCCACAAACAATATTTCTTAAGTATTTATCTAACTGAATCAAGAAGATTAATTGAGGGCAAAGCCCACATGTGGCCTTTAGGAAGGCATAATTTGATCAGTGTTCACACCTGGCCCTTTTAAAATTGTTAACAGAGGCAGAAGTTTGATTTTGGGCCATCCTAGATGGCCCTTTGCAGTACACAGCCTGAACTGTTACCGAAGGTAACAACTAAAAAAAAAATTTCGGAAGGGTAATAACTTAAAGATTTAAATATTCGTATTTAGCTGCCTGAAGGAGGTTAATGGGAGGTAAAGACCGACTTCGTACCACCGCAGGTAATCCGTTAAAAAAGTAGATGGTTAAAATAGGCGGAGCAGACCGACCTCTTTACAAACGAATGTGATACCCACCAACGGTCGCCGAAGGTATCCACATCCATTTCTACTCCAAGAGTAATAAAAGCAAAGTAAGAAGCGCCTAGTGGTAGTGCAGACGCCGATTTTTGTAACGTAAAAGTCACAAACAATACTTTTTAAGTATTTAAGTACTCACACTGTATCAAGAAGCTTAATTGAAGGCAAAGTCCTCAGGTGGCCTTTTGGAAGACATAACTGATCTGTGGTCACAACAGAGGCAGAAGTTCGATCTTGAACGATCCTAGATGGCCCATTGAAGTACACAGCCCGATCCGTTATCAAAAGCAAAAAAAGGAGAAAATTTTTCATGCGTAATGACTTAAGGATTTAAATATTCTTATTTAGCTGTCTTAATCAACCCAGGTGGTCCGTTAGAAGACGTAGATGGTTAAAGGAGGACAAAACTTAACTTTGGGTCATCGCAAATGGTGCGTAGCTCAATCCCTACCTAAACAAAGTTGATATCGATCAGTGGTCGGTGCAGACAGCAACTCGTTTCTAGCGTAAGAGGATGCTATGTGGCCAGTGCGGTCTGACACTCGACCAAAGCATAGGGAGAGTCTAAAAATGGCGCAGCTTTGATGCACCAATTTTTGTAACATAAAAGTCAAACAATATTTTGTAAGGATTCAAGTATTTGGACTTGCTGTATCAAGAAGTTTAACGGAAGGCAAAGCTCGACCTTTATCCTGTTGGAAGGCACAGTTCGATCTGTGTTCCCACTTAGCCATTTTAAAATAGTTAATAGACGAGGTACACAGCAGTATCCAGTTCTACCCGTTCCTAAGAGTGACAACTGAAAGAAAGCTTTTGATATTTAGCTGTCTAAACCAACCCAAGTGGTCCGTTAGAAGGCGTAGATGGTTAAATGAGGGCAAAATTTAACTTTGGGCCACCGCAAATGCTGCATTAGAGTGCGTAGCCCAACACCTATCTAAACAAAGGCGATATCGATCAGTGGTCTGTGCAGACAGCCACCCGTTTCTAGCGCAATATGATGCTATGTGGCCAATGCGATCTGGCACTCGACCAAAGCTTGTTGTATCAAAAAGGTTAACGGAAGACAAAGCTCGACCATTAGGTCGCTGCAGGTGGGCTGTTGGAAGGAACAGTTCCACCTGTATTCACACTTAGCCATTTTGAAATAGAGGAAGCAACAGTATTCAGCTCGATCCGTTCCTAAGAGTGACAACTAAAGAAAAGTTTTTTATTTTTTCATGTAAGTATTCCTATTTAGCTATCTGAAAAGGATAATGGAGAGTAAAACCCAACCTTTTGTCACCATAGGTGACCTGTTAGAAGGCGAAACCCAATTGTTGCCCGCCTTGGTTCTCTTAAGATAGCTAATAGAGGCAGAAGCTCAACCATTGAGTGCGCAACCCGACTCCTTTCCAAACAAAAATGGCACTGATTAATGGTTGTCGCAGGCATCCACATTCGTTTCTTCTCCAAGAGGGTAAAAAAAAAGAGAAACGCTTTAGCACGACTTAGCCAGACCACGTTGAGCGCCAGTTTTTGAATCGTAAAAATCACAGACATTTCCTGTTCGGTCAGTTCAAAATCAGCAGCGAGTAGAGATGAATAAAGAACAAAGTTTAGGCAAGAGAGGGTAAAATGTTCAAACATCATTAAAGTGACTAATAAACTCACACATTCCAGTTGCAGGGTGTAGTTTAAGTATCTTAAACGAAATAGAAAACTTTACTTTAAGTTCCTAATTAGAAATAGCAATTAAAACAACAATTACAGAGATCGTTCGAAGAAGTTGCTAGATTAGAATGGACTAACATTCATCTCCAGAGAATTAAATCAAATGGGAAAAAGGAAATACCCCTCATAGTGTAATCGAACTGATCATATTTCGAGAAAAAAGTGGGCAGGCCTCAGGGACCGCCTGACACATCAATCTAACTATCCATTAATATGTTGACTACTTGAGTAAAACTTCATGTCAGTTTTCTACAGGATGATCTGTAGCTGTAATGTTACTACCAAGTACTTTAGATCTCCCTCTTGATATACTGTATACCCACTATAAGAAATTCATAAGAATTGATGAGAAACGATCGAAGTGTTACCCTAGTGAATAAGGAATTTTAAGTGATACCGAGCTATAACCAAAATATTTCCTCTGGGTATTATTCTTGCGTGTGTCGTCTACAGTATTAGTTTTTACTGAAAGTAATGTAAATCACTGCTGATGTCCACATTGTACATCTGAAAATTGTATTTTCTCTCTATAATGAAAAAGCTAAACAAAACACCTTCTATACTACGTTCCTTTATTTTTCCAAGTTCTTTTTAAAGTGATTCCAAATAAAACATTGTTCTTTCAAAGTCGTCTTTTAATATAACAATATTTGTTCTCCTCTATATCCGAACGTTTTCCTAAATTCCTCGTTGCTACACTAAAATCTTGCTAATTTTCTGTTTGTTCCTTCCCTTTTATTCTTCCAGTCTCTTGAACCCTATGTAGCTCTTATTTTTATTCATGTACATTTAAGGGGACAAATCTGTTTTAATGATGTAAACGAATTAGAACGAAAAAAGTATGTAGTACTAGTATTAAGTTCCATAGCAATCAAAGAGAGTATTCACCTACTACAATGTGAAGAATTAGTGTTGAACTATAACAAAAACCTTTTATAAATTCAGTGAATGACAGGAAAATACAATAAAGCTATGTTCTATGCCATCTGAACGCATTATATGACAATCATCTGAATTAATGTTTTGTGTTATAGGTTTTATTCTTGTTCGATGCGTTTTGTTTGTTCCTATCTTTTATTCAACACCGCACTCCTCGGTAGTATATAGTTGTGATTGTGTTTCATTCGTGAAAGGCGACACGCAAAAGAAAACTTCCGAGTTAAGCCCATTCTCGGCTTAAGTCATTGATTGACACAGCACCAAAGAATTACGATTAAGGCTCGACTTTTAACAAAATTATACCTAAATAGATCAGTATACGTAACAGGATCAATCCCGAGATAACTAAATAACGATTGTCTGTCGGCTTTTAATGCCCTAAGGGATAAAACTTGATGTTTATTTTTGTTTTTCATATGTCATTTATAATAAATGATTTATCTATTGACATCCATATTGAATGTTTTCCGATTATGATTAAAATATTTCTCGTTTTGTTTAATATTCAGTTCGGTTGTTTTATGGATTTAGTATTCAAATAACGTATCTCTGCACGAACTTCCTGATAGCTACGAAAGCACAGGATTACAAAGTTTTAAAAAAATTTGCAACCTGTAATCGTTACAGTCTGATAAAATGCTAAAATATTGATAAAACATACTAAAACTTTTAACATGTACAAGTATCAAAGATTTTATAATCTATGGAAACACCTTTTATCAATAAAAGATAAACCTTTAAAAAACATCCCTATTAGAACAAAACAGAACTCTTTTTTTTTTCGTTTTTCATTATACTTGAAATATATTAAGGAGAATATAAATTATTCAATAGAGAAGGTTATCGCAGTCAATTTAATAGAGATTGTAAAGGTAATGGCACGACGTAGAAGCAATAAAAAAGTTAGAAAACTTCCAAGGGCTAGCATAAAACAATAGCAATACCAAATACGAGCTGGGAAAAAACATTAAGGTAAGAAAGTTAGATTAGAACAGCTGAAAAACGGCAACTACTCATGTTGATTTTCGAGACAATCAAATTGAGAAAACTTAAAGAACAGAGGGGTCATCTTCAGATTATTCCGATTATGCGTTAACTCAACAAACGAAAGCTGTTACTTTAATGTTTTTGAATTACCTAGCTTGGATCTACAGTACAGCTGCTATGCAAGTGTTTTTGTATTGATCCCTGCTTAGAAAGTATAAGTTTCTCGTGACATTCGTAACATCGCTGTTTACTTACTTACCGTCCGCCAATTAACACTTCTTTATATGCTTGAAGCGAAGTTTACATTATAGTATCAATCACTTGTTTCGTAGAATTTAAAGGACGGGATATTACAGTTAAGATGAGATGATAAAGTATCGCCCAGCACCCAAATATCATTCATTAAAGGAAAGAAATTCCAAAATTGATTTTTTACGATTAAAATGTTCGCTTATATTTTAAATTCCTTCTGATCTTCCGTGACTCAAATATCTTTTTCAATGGAATGATGATCGAGTATACAGAGCCGGGGCATAATTTATTATCTGGAGTTTTATACAGTTTCGGCAAATAAATGCGGTACGCCATTCAGGTTTCAAAAGCTGTTAAACCGACAATTAGTTTTTGTTCAGATAAATCTTCTTTATTAAGTCGAATAAGGCCATAAAACATAAAAATGAATAAAACAGTTTTACTTAAATTAACAACAGATTTACAAAGAATATTTTAAAACCTGTGCGTGTCTCGCATTTATTGGCCAAGACTGTATTTATTACAAAATTATAATTTACAAATCTAACATGTTTTAAGACAAGATATATCGTCCACAATGTCACTTTAAAATTTCACATTGTGAATGTTTTCAGTCGTTTTCGTTTATTAAATTTCTAGTTGGAAGTATTCTTCAATTTATTTTGCACGATGTTTATTCTAAGCACACGTGCGGTTTCTTTTAGAAATGGTTTATCGCACTTCAGCTGTGCAGATTTAATTTTTACTTGATGTGAGAGCGCGTTGTGTTTACAGATGGTTCCTGTGTGACCCCGTCTTTTAAGGGCCACCTGCGGACTCGTTGCAAGCCGCAACAGGTAAGAACAGTTCATTATACGGACATTTAAATTTGGATTGAACGAGATCCTTATCTTGGAATTTCGCAGAACGTCGCAGAAAAAGTTCCACCTAGTGATATTACATTCTGTACTATCCTCGTAATATTATCATCTTTCGTCTAAATAAATTAAACTTGCGCGATTATATTTGTTTGATTTATATCACAGCCTCCAGCAACTGCAGGCCAAGAGATGTTTGTTTCGCCATCTTTGGTCTACCCATGTTTAGTACGGTTGCGTCTAGATAGGCGTGACTTTCAGCTTAGCTTGCTTGGCGCTAGCGAAAACGCACCAGTGGTTAGAGTAGACCACCCTTGAACATAATAAGGTCATCGTTACCATTATCTGCCGCAAAAACTTATATTGTTTGAAGAGTTTATTAAAGCTGGTTAGAAGTGGGTTCTTCGGTTGCTTGATCGGATATATTTTAAAAGTTTTGCGAGTGATTAGAAGTAATCTATTTTCCAAGTTTGTATTGCATGGGTTAAATAGTTTTTAACCCTCTCTTTCCCATTGTCTCCAAGTTTGGATCTAAACGATAACCACCAAATGTAAAATCATGACGATCCTAACTACGACAAATTATTCAAAGTCCCGTCCATTTATTGAAGAGATAAGAAAGAATCTTAAAAAACTAGAACCTGAATAACATAACTCCGTGGACAAAATTAGGACTGCCTTCAAAGGAAATAGCTCATTGAAACAATTCGTCAAAAAACCGACATCATTTACAAATTTGAGGTATACCTAGGAAAGATACAACTCCAACTGGGAATGAGCGGTGATTTAGTGATTAATTTGATGAAACGTTTACCCGAACATCAGAATTTCAAAATCTACACCGACAATTTCTTTACATCTTACAGTTTAGTCGTACACTTGGAAAGTATGAGCCTTTTCGCTATTGGAACAGTAAGAGCAAACCGTCTTCAAGAATTATAAACTTATGGAAGACAAAGGATTGCAGAAAAGTGGACGACGATCATACGATTTTGACGCTGACCAAGTGAACAACATACTGGCAGTCAAATGATACAACAGCAAATCGGTACATATAGGCGATTAATCTTATGCCTTTTAAAAACGTCAAATATGACAGGAAAAACCACTGGCCACTAGATATAGACCCAAAAATGCGTTGTCTCTTATGTAAAGCATATGCACGGAATGCTTGCAAAAAATGCAGAATTCCTTTATGCCTAACAAAAGGAATAAATTATTTTAAAAACTTTCACATAGAGACATAGCAAGATTGATATTAATCTGTACCTTTTTGTATTTTATAAAATACGTATGGCATCAGTGCCTTTTGTTTAAAGAGATGCTAAATACTTTTTTAGCATTTTTTTACCTAATATTCAAAACATATTTAGTTGAAATAAATCAACGATTTTTATCAAATTCAAAAATTTGATTTGGGAAGGAAAGGGTTAATTATATTGCTGTCCAATTAATTTTTAGATTGTATGTGCGACGTCAGCTTTAGTTCAGCTATAAGGCTTCAATTGGTAGTAATGAACACCTGATGGTCTACGTGGATCCGTGAGATATTTCTGCGTGTTACTTCGTGTATGAAAGTACGCGAGGGTCATTGACCATTCCGTCGACCGTTTACATCAAGTAAATTTCGGAGAGGAATCCTCTGCGTGGAGTCCGAATCTGATGAAGTCTTCCGTCAAGACTAAGTATCAACTGTTCGTTAACTATACGGTATTTCTAGGTTAATAGTTTTGTTTGTTACCCTTCTTCCTGTGGAATAAAATCAGTTACATAAGTAGTCTTATATGTAGATTTTACAGCGACGGGTATCCGAGGATAAACTGAATCTAGGGCCATAATGTTTAATGAAGTAAATTCTTTGTTGTTGTTAAATGAAAGCCTGTGGCTTCCTTTTATTCTTTTAATGTACGCAGGTCAGATAAGTGGCTTAGATTTATTATTGATATTCTGGTAAAGTTCATACTTTTTTTGATATATACATGGATTTGTTTATTTTGTCTTTTGTCAATCTTGTTAACCGTTTACGAAACCGTTGTTTTTCTTTTATCTTTCAATAAAATATACGAGTGTGAATATACTTTAGTATTTTATTTGTCTATTGTTTCTTAATCCTTTAGGTAAAGCGAATATGTATGTGTGTCTTCAAATTATTGTACAGGTATTGTGAATCAGATAGTCGAACCAGTCCTTTTAGATTCTACAGCTCGGCCTGGAGTGATAGATGACCTTCGATCGCTTTGTATTAGTTAGTAAAACAAACCGCTGTAAATTTGTTTAAGCAAAAGTATCAAAATTAAAACATTATAAACTCTCCTGGTAAGTTTAAAGAAGGCTCAAAGTGTTCATCGCTATCAGGGTGCTCTTTACGTAAATGTGTATGGAGTGTTTTCTGGTGAGGAACCACAACAGCGAATGTAATGACCTTGCCCACAACTATTTCGACATCTTAAATTTATAAGTGAAGTCTTGTACTGAGTTTTTAAGTCAATTTAATAACCTTGTAAACCCCCTTCTTCGACGTTTTGAACTGCTGCGAACACAATCTTTAGTATGCACGGGAATAAGGCCACTTTCCCTGGTTTTGCCCGTGCCACGTCTTGAAACTTTCGCTTTCTCATACGGTAATGGTGTGTATCCTGCAATGTGCAAGAGGTGAAACATGAGAAGCTAAACCAGATGTTTCCATACTTATGTGCGAGTTCTACCACACCTCAATACAGTGCTTGGTTTAGTAAAACTGTCCCGTACCATATTTCCCGCATGCAGCATTTACTACGTTTCGCCATTATTCATCTCTGTGCCTTGTGGTTACTTGCGGTGCGTGTTAATTTTGAAGTATTTGCATAAGTGTTACTTTAGAAATATTCCAATAAGAACGCAAAGTGTGAAGATTGCTGTGGAAAAACCAAGAAGATCCGGCTTGAAAAGCAATGATTTCTCAGATGAAAAACGAAGAATAAAACGGTTAAAAAAAAAGTTGAGAAAATTCAGATTCAGAAATAGAAAAACACTATTATCTCCAGCAAACACTGATCTCACTGATTCAACTCTAATATGAATGTCTGCTTTTCTTGATCATATTATACAAAAACCTGATGGACATTTTGGATTATTCAACGAATTTCAATATACTGGCTTTCAAACGAGTTTTAACTGAGTTTACTCTCAAATAAAGAATTTTCTTATATTTATTTAACGAGTTTTGAATAAGTACCGCTCCCCCCTGTGTTCACGAGTTTATAGTACTTAGGGATTTCCTTGTAACCAACCGCCATAAACAGAGTTGCTAGTCCTCGGTGCTTTTCGGACGACAAAAAAAAGCTTTTATCCATACGAGTTTTTGTTGTTCCCTTTTCACTTCATATAAAATAGATCTCTAATAGACCTTTTTGTGTTCTCTCATCAGCAGATGAACACAACTGAAGCGACCCCTCCAACAAATAAAATGAACCGTGAGTGAATTTCAACCTTGATCCCGAGATTTCTGAGATTTTGAGAAAACAAAACATTAAAAAATCAAAATAACAGATATAAGTACACGGATCTGTGATAAATGGTTGAGAATCAACAGTCTCGGGGATCCTACAAAACTGTCATCTTGTGCAGGCGCCGTTCTTCAATCCTAAAAAACGGGATGATGGGCTAGGTCTTCAGAAGAAGGTTGACACGGCTGCATTGACAATACCCTTAAAAAAAGAAAGGGCGAGACACAACATTCTCTTTATTGAGCTTTAGTTTTCTCAAGTATTACAACAAGCAATTCAAAGAATCGTTGAATGATGAGCTCTGCAGATACCTTAGGAGAATCAAGGCTTTGGAAAAATCTTCAACTAGGGCTAAATCGAAAACCTTTCACAGAGCAACCGGTGTATATCCTCTTCGAGCTCCAAAACTCTGCTTGAGGTAATGTTGGGTGACAGAGCGGCAGGCAATAGCACACATGCAGTCGTCAGACACCGGTCTTAAGACTCAACATAAGCAACTATAGCAACCAGTTACGAAAACCCTAAAGGTAGTGTAAGAAATAAGAAGTAAAGTACAGTTGAGATCAGAACATACAGCAACCCACTTATCAAACAATCTGTGTAAAAACAGGTTTCAAAAGAATAAAATTGGTCGTAGCCCACGTCTAACTCGGTCGTAAATCTTGTCGTTCGTAAAGGAACCTAGACAGATTAATAAGAAAATTAATTATAGAACGATAGTACCATCCACCTAGATGTATTCAACACAGGGACAGTGGTAAGAAGAGATGCCTGAAAAATCAGCTAAAACTTGACTTCAAAACAAGCTAAATGTAGTAAACTTGCCAATAGAGTAGTAATCGTATATTGTAGCAATCGCAAAATCATAAGACAACAATAATAGTGTAAATGAAAATGTGAACAAGATCAAAAGCTAACAGGTAAGCGATTGATATAAAAAATAAATAAACTTCAACTGTTAGCAACGCCCTTTAAACGTATCTATCCAAAACGTATTCTTACCCGGCAAGCAATCAGATTCGCGTGAAAACTAAATAAATACGTACAAAAGCAATTGTAGACAAAAGTTAAATTTAGCTAAGTACGGCTACTTTACACTTTCAAAAAGACTGACATGAGATTACACTGTATAGAAAGTATTCCGCTGTAAGATAAACATTCAATGTGTCTACTGGTTTGAAAATTGAACACAATAATGACATTTAATGATTTCCTATTAAACAAAATCACATTAGTAAATGTGAATATTCAAGAATGATAAGTAAAACTACTTATTTGTGATAAAATACAATGTGAATCAAAGACTGGCCTAATTTAATCTAATATAGTAAACACCCCACTATAAGATAGTTGACAAAAAATAGCTTGCACATTGTAAAAGATTAACATGCCAGAAAAACCTTATATTGCAAGACTGAATTAAATTTAATATGCATCTAACCTTGGGCTGACTAATATAGCATGAGAGAAACGACCTCAAACGATCGCTCCTTCTGGGTGACAACTAAGTATATAAGAAGCACCCAAAGGGGATAAAATGGAGCCTCCGAAAGGCTCTTAACCATGAAGGTTGAGAAACGCAGGACCCCACGGAAGATTTAACATTGTAATGAAAGGCTAGACGACGACGTATGTCCAAGCTCCACGTGCATAGACTTCCCAAATAGAAATAGCATTACTAGAAACGTTTACAAACCTTGAAAACCAGTGTTGCTTGGATGTCAACTTGTTCACCCTCGCTAAGATGTAAACGTACAGCTTCTGATTTAATTGTTCAGAAAATTCACCGACAAGTGTTTTAGATGCCTCAATCGCGATGAAGAGGATTGAAAAGATTCAAAAACCATGTGACATGGAAGATTTCACAAACTTCCAATAATTCACTTCTAGATTAAAAAACGATAAATATGCACCTAAATTGTTATTAGCCGCCTGCTTATGGTTATCCTGAACTAAATCCAATCGAGCTTCTCTAACGAAGCAAATAAAAAGCATAAGTAGCAGACAACCAAAACGAAACAGTAACGGCAATGAAATCGAGTCTGAAAGTTAACAAAGAAAATAGAATAAAAAAGAACAAATATAATAAATAAAAAAAAATAATTCAGAGGCTAAATTAAAATCCTCTCCTTCGCACACAAAATCTGACATTAAAATGAGTTGCCACATGTGGGAGGTCTTCAAAAGGAGCATTGGAGTGTAATGTCACAATAGGGTCAAAATGTCAAATCAATAAAAAATATAAATAAATATTTGACTTGTGAAATACTTAATTAATAAACAGAGATATTATAATTCTTTTAAGAGCTTTTGAAAAAAGTAACAGTTACGGTGTAAACTAAAGTCACAAATTCGCGAACTACAAGTTCTTCTTCCTATCAAGGAAGAATTTGTTTCAGAAATGTTTCTTGTACCAAAACCCGATAGCTCAAGATCAAACTCCTGACTGTTTTTTGTAATCCATTGATCTAAAAGACGCTGTAACGAAGTTACAAAAATATTTCAGTTTAATTTAGCTTAATACACCATTAAGGATATAATAAGGATTAAGTATCAAGCTTTATATTGTATTAGTCATCTGCAATGCAAACCATACATCGATTCCCCACGCATATCAGTTTGTCCCACTTGTAGCGTTTCCGCCCTGCAAACTCGCTATTATAAGGGAACTGACCGGTATAAGTGTAAACGTGTCGGCGCTAGGAACAGAACGAAGATAGCGGCATTATTTCCTAAAAGCAAATACAGCAACCTAAAAGTGTTGCTAGAGTGTATGGTATAGTGTTTGGTAAATCTAAGTCACTTAAAGGTATCCCAATTCCAACCTATTCCTATACGAATCCCTTCTTTGCGGTTCGACTGACGCCGTTGTCAATCGAGTAGGCCAGCTTCTGGCGTGCTACGAATACCGCTTGCACGGAACATTCCTCGGGCGTACCCCACAGCCCTCTTTCTGGCTACCCTAATTCTTAGTACACCTAATCCGATTCCAATAAAGAATTTACATTCGCACTCTTCTCCACTTGGCTTGTCCCGACTGCTTTTGTATATATGGTTTGAGTTTGGGTACAACAGATACGGTTATTCCGCTCAAGTGTTTTATTTTGGGGTTCAGTTTTCCTGTTCTGAGTTCTGCTACAGTCAATCGACTCCTGGAAACCGTGTCCACAGGTGTCCACAGCAGCTATTTATGGTTTCAGCTTGAGGGAAGACTGTTCGAGTATAACGTAGTCAGATTTGGGTTAAGTACTATCCGTTTTTTGATCAAGATTCTAGAACCTGCCATGGCCTAGGAGATTCTGCTATTAGAAGCTTTTCTCCCTGTCATAGATCTGTTTGGATCTAGGAAGAATGCATGATGCCCTTGTTATATCTATTGGCTTCAAGATCAGATGCCGAGGCAGTAGATGCGTTCACAATTCATTGAATAGGGTTAAAGTTTCAATGCTTTCTCTCATTACTTTAATTGACAAAATCTTACAAAAAATTCAGCCAGATAAATCACAAGAGGTGGTAGTAGTACTATGATGACTTCCTCAATCCTGGTTTCAGTGTTTTTTCCCTTGTTGATATAGAAGCGTAAAGAAGACTATAATCTTTTACGTTCTGTTGACAAACAATCACATCCCTTACATCAGAAAATCTTATATGCCAAACACACTGATTATTCAAGGAATCCCACGCAAAACTCATATGATGCATTCCAATTTAACAGAACAATTTAAAAATCTCTCTAATTTCACCAAACGTTAGGCATAATAATTTGAGACGGTTTCTTAAGATCCGTCCATCCATCCATCAAGCCTACCACCTACTGAACAGTTTAATTAGGAACTTTCAACTACGAAATTAATCATTTTGTTAGCTCAAAGGGTACAAAAACCATAGTTAAAAGCGTTTCAGAATATCCTCATGCAAAATGATGAAGTTGAGATTTTTATTCCCCGAAGAAAGGTAAATTTCTGACCCTAATAGATACCAGCCTTGTTTATCTTTCCCGTTTTTCCTTTCAAGAATAGTGTAACGTTCACTTTTTGTTTCCGTCGCATGTGTTGTATTTAATCGGTGCTGTCGGTGTGATCTTGTATTTTATCTAGTAGTTTCTCTTGTTAAAAAGATTTTGTAGTATTTGGTGTGAGTTCGTACTGATGGTTGATTACGTTTTTGGTAGCTTTTTTGATGGTTGAGATCAGTTGGGGTTGACGAACTTGGAGCTCAAGGTTATACCTATAATAATTGTAAGGTTGTCGACATTGATCGCATTTCAAGTTCAGCAGGTTATCGGTTGTCTCGACTTGTACGTCACAAGATCAGAGGGAAAAGGGGTTGGCGGAACCATTATTGGCCTGCAGGTGCTGGAGGCCGTGACATGAATCAAATATATATATAATCGCGCAAGTTTAATCTATTCAGATGAAGGATGTCAATATTACGAGGATAGTAGAGAGCGCAATGTCATTTGACGGCAAGCTCTCTGCAACGTTTTGCGAAATCCAAAAGCAAGTATCTCGCTTAATCCAAATTTAAATGTCTTGACTTGTGGACTTGTTCCTTTTTATATCTTAGGGAGATCATGGATTCCTTGTGGGCCGATCCGAAGATGGAGTTTGAGAGTTGTTACTATTACATGCAGGAACCAGACATAGCGCTTGACGCTTTCACGGAGAGGTCAATAGTAATTAATTTAAGATGATTAGGGAATTACAGGGAGAGGCCATCGAAAGGCTTGCGAACCATCAAACGATCGAGTCGACCAGATCTTCCGGTCCTTACCAAGAGTCGTTCAGATGTGTTTGATGTCTATTTGCAGCCATTGTAGCGTGTTGTCGGAATACATTAACGAGGTTAATGGTACGGAGACGATCTTCGTGGATGTTCATCTTTGATCCTGGTCCGGTTGCACCACCAACGGCTTTAAGTGAGGAATTTCGGGGTGGCAGAGACTCCCTTCTAATACATTTTTCGGAGCATAGTCCGTTCAGTTCTTGTGAGTCTCTTTTAAGGAGGCAATTCAAGTATCATCCTCCAGTTCTCCTGTATATCAATCGCAGGACTTGTTACTTTCCGCGATTGTGCATCAGTCCCCTTCTCCATAGGAAGGTGCATCTCAGATTGTTCGGGTGAGTGATAATATTGGTTGCGTAGGAAAGAAAGGGGTTGTTAAGTCCACGAGGTCCTTGCAAGGTTTGTTGAAACTGTCATCAACGGGGTCACCATTCCCACAACTGTCGATCTAGAAGGAAGTCTTGTTATCGGTGTGGGTACCGAAGAGTAACCTCTGGGCTATGTTCCCAATTTCATCATGCTTCTTCCTCCCAATCACGGCAGATTACAATTCCCGCCCAAGCTTCTCGTCCGAGAGTGGTTGTGTCTACGGATACAGGAGATTAGAAAAGATGGTTGGAGACGGTCCACACTTTTGTCCTTGCCATCTTTACCAAGAGAGGTCTCCCGATCAAACAACTGGTGGTACCTAAAAGGTCTTCTCGTGGTGGTAAAACCCCTCCTCCTGCTACGCCCAGAAAGAAGCTTGCTGCACCGTCGTGCTCTGCTCAGGAGAAATCTTCTTAAGAGACCTCCGTTGTATAAAACGAATGAGCATGTGTTGAAGAGGAGCTTTGCTCGCTCTGGTGCCCTGTGGTGATTTTATCAGCTCCATGCCCCCAGGTATGAGGAATGTGTAATACACCGAGTCATTAACCTTTTCATGTACGATTTGGTTAGTTTAGACGGTGATTACCTGGGGAGATTTTACGTCGGTAACCTTCAACCAATGAGAGTTGATGAGAGCTCCACATTGTTCGATTTTAGTCTATTTCAGGTCGTCTTTGGGAGAACGTCATCATCGGGTTCGCCACATTTACATAGAAATGGATGTTACTTGTATATTTTTGTTATTTCGGATCTTCAGAGATAGTTTTTTATGCTTTCTCTCCAATAGAAAGCTTGGCGAATCCAGCCTGTTTTTATTTTTAGTTTATATTTTTGTTGTAGATTTTTGACTTTCTTCGAGTGGTTTTCAGTGTGTCTGAATTGTGATTCGGTTGTGATTTTTTTCTGCTGAGTACTTGGCGGAGGTGCTTAAGTATCACCGTTGGTGAGGTAATTCACTGTTAGTTAATTTTTTTTAAGGGTAAGTTGGAAAGTTAGTTTCCCAGTTGTTTATTTTGTAAGATTATAGGAAAAGAGAGGTTTGTGTTCCTGGTGCTTGAAAATAGTGATTCTCGTGTCAGATGATTGAGATATGTTTTGGAAAGGAAATTTGATTCCTTTCGCTGTGTATGGTAGATCCCTACATTTCTGTCGGTAGATCGAGTGCATGCTTGCGTTAAACATGATTAGTGATTATTATCAAGTGTTGTATGCTATTGATTATGATGCTGTTTGGCATTGGAAGGAATTGGGTAGTTCTTGGTTGTGATTCCGTGAAGGAGTTAGATTAGTAATTCCGAGTTTAATTCCGTAGTGGAGTGTTTGAGTATTGCTGGTTGTGGGTTTTGCTTCCGTGAAGGAGTATTTAGTAACAAACTACTGAATCTTTTTCAGTAGTTGTTTTTACTTGCTGTTCCAGGTGCTAGTTAATTATTAATAATTGAGATTGTAGATACTTTTTCATATTTTCTTTTTTTGTAATTTTTTTTACACCTTTTTATCCTTCTAATTGATGGGTGATTACTGCATTTACAGTTTTCATGCTCTTAAACTGTTATGTTAACCTGTTTATATTTGTGAACCTCTTTCCTTATTTACCTTTACACTTGTTTTTACCATTCTTACATTATTTTGTGGAGTGTTGTTCGATTTTTTGGATTTCTTTTCTGTTATGTTTTGTTATCATGAACCCATCGGGGTTTGTTCGAGTAAGGGTGAGTACCATGATACTCCGAAAATTTTTTATATACGTTCTTGCAATGATAACTGTGGAGTTTCTTATAGGACGTAATTTCAACGTATGCTGGATAGTGAAATGCTCTGGTGATTGCTGATTAGCTTATCAGGTTTTTTTGGTCTAGATACTTAAATTTTCTGAATTGTTGGATGATATTAACTTTGCGGCAAGATTTTTGGTTGGTGAATTTTGTGGTTGAGATTTTCTTTAACAAGTTAGTTGTTGTTTAAATCTTGAAGCAAGTAGGGTTGCTTCTTGTATTTTTTTCGGGAGCTGATTTGTTTATGCAGTAGGATATTTGATTCGCTGGTTGTGCTTTTGCAGAGTTCCATTCTAAGTCCTGGAGCTGTGAGATCTTTTGGGAAGGTTGTATCTTGTTATCCGCTTAGCTTTGGAATTTCGTCTCCCGAATTCGACTCTTTTTATTGTTTTTTTAAAGCAGGAAGATATATGTAACGTTCACTTTTTGTTTCCGTTAGATGTGATGTATTTAATCAGTGCTGTCGGAGTGATTTTGTATTTTTTTTAGGAGTTTATCTTGTTGAAGAGCTTTGTAGTATTTGTTTTGAATTCATACTGATGATTGATTATTTTTTAGTAGCTTTCTTGATTATTAAGATCAATTAGAGTGGACTTTTTCAATTTTATTTATTATAGCAAGCAGGGCGTAGGGTTACGTTACAATAGACCTGTGTTTCGTACAGCAAACAATGTTGTTTCTTATCTGTAAAAGACTAAGAATTGAAGAGCACCTAATATAGACAAACTTTGTTAACCTACAAGAAGTCACAAAAGCCAGCATCAACTATCAAGACGATAAATCAATGGATAAACAGTGGATTAAAAGAGAGAGTGATGCATCTTCGTCAGAGCAAGAAAAGGTTTGAGTTTGGAGATAATTATAAATGTAGCTTTTTGTTCTTTTTGCTCTTAATGTTTTGTAAAGCATGATAATTACTATATTCATTCCCACTTACAGTTCAGCTGCTTAAGGAGTCGTAAAAGAAAGCAGTTAAGGTGGAATTCTGCTACTAGGCTTGTATCTGACGATTGTAAGTACCGAAGACAACATTTCTATGTGTAAAACTAGCAATCTCGCAATCTTCTATCCAAATGCTACAATTACATGTGTACAGAAGACAAAAATTGTTTTACGTCCTCTTTAATTTTTATTTTGAAGATTTTCTAATAGTTATAAAAATAACATTTTCATTAACCTCAGTTTCTTCTTACCTCTCTCATTCTGTTTTGTTATTGGACATTAGTTTTAATAACAAGAAAGTTACTGTAAACTAGAACAATTTCCCGATCAATTATATATCGAGAATAATCCACACGTATAGTTACATTTTATTGTTGAACATCTGTCCGATAAGGTTAAGTGATATTATTGATTCCCTACTAATTCAAATTGTTTACCATCAAATTAATTATTTTAGAATTATTGTCATTAGCTTGTTTTGAGAAAAAATATTATGCATGTACATTTCAACTTTCACAAACCTAACTTACAAGGAAAAATAAATAAAATTATATGACATGTGTATCTCTCGCAATTTGTTAAGGGTTTTTAAGAAAAACATACTCGATGATAACAAAAAGGCAATTATCAGAATCACAAAACAACTTCTTCCGGTCATTTCTTTTCCATTAACGGCAAAAGCTTTTTTATTACTTTATATGATTTCCTTCGAAATTAAATGATCATTTAACCTAAGTAAAAGTTTGTTTTATTAATGTTTGAAATTTAGGCATTAATTAATTATAATATAAAATTTCGATGCCGTGAATTATCCAATTATATGCTCGTGAAATATTTTCTTTTCCTACATTTCCTGTATATTTTGCAATTTTAATTAATAAATTGGTTCCAAAATGTATTTTGATTTCGTAATATCCTACCGAATAAAACTCGAATTTTACTGATTTGTAGGTGGGTGTTATTGATTGGTTCATTTTAATTTCTGAATACAAATTTATTTAAAATAGGTAGGATAAAACCAGGATATTCTTTTTCTATTAGTAACTTTTTTTAATAATTGGGACAGATTTTTAAATAAAAATAAATAACTAAGAATGGTAACAAAAATGAATTTGCTTGCTTATGTAAAATTTTTATGCAATCATCAGAAGAATTTGAAAAATGCTATCAAACATTCTTATAGCGACTTTAAATTCGACTTTTCCAACCAAACGACTCCTACAATTCTTCTACTTTTAAATTTTGTATAGAACATGTTTTTATTCTGGCTACGACGAACTATTTAGTATATCCAGCTAGTGAAACTTATTTAAAAGATACGAATAACAAATGTGTTATCAAAAAGAAAAGGGCCGCTATTGCAGCATATTTTAGCACATTCGGTGGTATCGATTGTTCCAGGTCGCTGTTACAGAAAAACAAAGGGAGTAGCTAGATACTAAATGAATATGATTTGCGAAACCGTTTGTCAAACGTATTATGCGTATGTTGACTTGTCACTATGAAAAAGGAAATATGCCTTACAGAACGTGTCCTATCCGTCAGAGCAGGAAATAGAATTATGTTGGGAAATGATTTGAGACTGTATAATTAGGAAATTCTCAATAAGGAGTGGAATAGGGTGAAACTAAGAAGTTTATTTAGTGAAGCTAGTTAATGATACTATAAAAGCAGGTTGAAATCTTTGTAATAAAAACACCGAGTTTAAAGTTAGTCAGAGCTCTACGGAAAGTATAAATACGGGAAAAAAACTAATTTTTATGTCAAATATTTAACCAACCAGCTTGATTTCATAACCGTGAAATTTCCAAAGGGAAAAGCTATTTTAAATTTTTAAAACAAGTCTTTTTTAAAATTCGCACTTAAAAGCTGGATTCATAATACTAAAAAAATCTTTTACTTGAAAGAAGAAAACGGAACCTAATGAACACAGGATTTTTTAAACGGATAAGGAAATCAAAGCAAAGAGGTTTTTCTCATCCCACACCCACTACCACTTCAGCAAATTTTTTTTTCTACGGCTTCAAAGAACCACTTTAGAAAGGCATACAACATTATTACAAAGTCACTTTAGGAACTGAAAATGTGAGAGGCTCTCTTTTCTCCTGTTTGTTTGGTATGAAGGGGACGATTAAAAGTATGGGATCGGAACGACTTTGCATTGAGAACCAAATAGCCTCTGGATTTGTTACCGCAGAAACGGTAATTTGTTTAGTATTTTGTACCAGGGTTAAAAGGAATCAAAAGGATAACGGAACCGCCGGTTAAATTTTTATGCCGTCAACAAATTTTTGTGTGCCTGAACTTTGTGTCACATTGACCGCGATGGTTTGCTCTGTAGAAAGTAATTTTGGCTTTGAAAAGTTGTTTAAATGTAAATTAGGATAGAAAGAGGGTACAAAAATGGTGGTTAATATATTATGGGATAGTAGACTTTTCAATTGGTCGTTATTAACTTTTAATTAATGGCTTTTGATTTTAACTACTGGATAAGGTGTCTGTTGTAATGTAGTTGGTAGTAGTAGTGGAATATTTATTTCTACATTATTATTACATTGTTAGTTTGTAGTTTTTCAACCAAACAAGTAACTCTATTCTGAGTATTCCCATTTTTAGATTTTATTGTGGCTGACATTACAAGAAACCACACAGCTATTGTTTTGTCTGTGGTTTTCTTTGTTTTAAGAAAGAATTCATATTATTTTTATTTTGTAAACTTGTTTAAATATAGATCGCAACAAGAAATTTCTCCACAGCAAGGTTTCCCTGTTTGAAGTTAAGTTTCTTTATGGTAAATGCAATTTAATAAATTCGTTTTTATTGAAAATAGAATACCACGAAATTTCTGCATAATCGGTTTTAAGCAAATACATTTTATTGCTGTATTCAATTTCTTTTCTTTATTTTTTTCTTTTTGATAATAAAAACCAGTTTGAACAATTTAAAATCAGTGGATCCTTATCTTACTGAGTTTTGGATAAGCAATGATTAAGTAACTATTCCTTAAAAAAATATACAAGCTTAGGTAATGTTTCTATTAATAAGCTGACCAACATGAAACTTTTACTTTTCAATACTGACGAATTTTTTGCTAATTATTATTGTCCTTCTAAAAAAGTGTTTTGCCCAAGCGGTTACTGGGAATATCAAAATTAAAGAGCAGCGGTGCTGCCTTTCAAACAGCTAGTCCGTCAAAAATAATTGATCTTGATGCGACGATTAATTTGCAAAAACAATTTTCTACCTTTTTTCGCTAGATAAAGAGCTGGAAAGAAAATTATTTCTTCACGTAGTTATAGGGAAAATAAAAATTAAACAACGTTAAAACAGGACTACAATTATATTCCAAATACCTTATATTATACAGAGTGGCCCAACGAAACCGAAACCGATTCAATAACTCCCACGAAAATAATTTTTCGAAAAAACACAAACACAGGTCAATTTGTATTGGGAGGGGGGCACGTTTTAACGTACAATTTGATCCCTAAACTTCAACCCCCTATGGGGGAGGGGCAACCCTTCCAAAATGGGAAAAGGGTTCAAATAGTATCAAGGCCTTTCGATTGTCCATACTGCCCCGTTTGAATTTGTAAAGGAAGGTATACGATAACGCCAAACCTTTGCATGATTGTCCACAAACCATTTTTATATACGTTGTAGCTCACAAGCTAAATTACCAACCGTATAAAAATTTTTGGTAGACTCCCATGCAAAATATTGATCTAGATGAAAGTTTTGGTGTTCGGAAGAATCTGCATATGCGAAATTAATAGATGTTATCGAATCAGAATGTGCTTCGATCAACCCAACTCTACTTATCCTTATCCAAAGTATTTCCGAACCTGTTATTGTATTTAAGACTGAAGTCTACTACTGTATTTGAGGTACCTATCGAACTTGCAAAATTAGCACACAACATAAATACCTACTTAAAAGAAGTTTATGGACTCTGTCAAACTTTTGTCGGGTGCATGTTGCGCTGGTTCCCTTCCTAGAGCTGTTTTTCTTCCCTTAACGGAAACAGTGCATGAAAGAAGAAAGGGAGTATCTCACATTCATGACAACATCTGCAAAGCTAATGTTATCTGAATGCACTCTTCTTAAAAAAGATCTGTGAGGATGCTCATTGATTATATCTGCAGAATAATATTTTCAATACTTCCATCAGGAAATATCACGCCTAGCACATTCTGCACAATAGCTCAGTTTAGAAGGTCGAGTTCTTATTCGAAAGTGTGTAACGTACGGGGCTTTTCGTGCCATATCTGGTTTTTTGATTTGTTCATAAACATACCATTCCTGATCCCGTAGATTATGCCCACTTCAGGGTATATGTACTGTGAAAAACCGACAGGAGTACCTCAGGACATTTTTAGATTCTTGTGGCAATATGGAAGTATTCATCAGATACTTTAAGTATGCTCGTTTCTGGATCAGGTATGATATTAAAAAGTGCTCTTTATCCACCTGAGTAAAATACTAGAAGGTTGGAGAATGATGGCTCTTAATTCTCAGCAATGACTAGTAATGTTTCACCTGCTTCTTGTTCTAACTCGATTTTACTTCCCCTTGTGATTAACTATTGTCTTTTTCCTGTGTAGTATTTTTATACCATGGATTAAGTCATTTATTGGTTTAATATTCTTTTAAAGACTTCCCAGGTTATTAGCTTCAGCGAGAAACCTTCATGTCTTTAAGAATGATGCAACCAAGCTGATATGATGTGTTTTATTTGGATTTTGCGAAGAATGATTTTTTAATGGGTATTATTGGTGGTCTAATTATCTCCAAGACATTAATGTGGTGATTCCGTTACTAGCTATGCGAATATTTTTACAGATACTGTGACGAATGGAGTTCAATTTCTGACAAAGCTTTTCGATGTACTCAACAGTGACTGCTTCAGATCTGGTACTCAACATCAGCTCGCAAGTCAGCCAAATTCTGTACCCAACCACTGAATCTAGCATCTGTCTGATTATTTGTTGTGTTGTAGAGAAATTTGCAAGTAGATATTGCTGTAATAGATTTTTCTCATTGTTCTATTCATTCCCTCCACCGTACCATTCAATTATGGATGCATACACGTAGCTCTTATCATAGGGATGTCCTGGAATAGCAGTGATATGCAATTCAACCGTGGTGAAAACACAATTCCATGGATCACCAAGCCAGCTACAGACTTCTTTCTGGCAATACGATTTAGTACGACATATGTCTACGTCTGTTCAAACTTCATCCTTCTGCATTATCCTTTCTAGTTTGTCAAACCGAGTGTCTGCAAAGTTTTGTCAGAATTTTCATTTGCACGAGATCTTCTTATAAGACCCACTCTAAGGTCACAATATCTCATGTTTCTCATACTTAAAACGCTCGAAAAACGACTAGATAAGCACATTAGAGTTAGTGTGGTTAGGGGGCAAGTGATATAACAGTTAGTGGACCGGGAAAGGCAATAACTGAAAAAGACGTGGTTCTGGGGGCTTTTCTTGAAACAGACGGGACCTTCGACAATACCTTTTTTGTAGCAATTAATCACTGCCTGTAGGTAACGTTGACTAGAGAAAATTATTACTGCTGGATATTGAGCCCATGCTCAAAGGCAGAATGATGTACTCAACCTTACTGGGAAAAAAGTATGCAGCCAGAGTGGCAGATAATATAACCATTATAGTACAGGGCAAATTCCATTTACAATTAGAAAAAGAATGTAAATGTTTCTGAATATAGCATCAGACTGAGTAAGAAGTAAGAGTCTCTTGATAAATCCTTAAAAAACAGCAATAGTATCATGCACCAATTTACGAAATCTAAAGGAATTAGATCCTTTAACTTTACATTGTGAAGAACTGACAATGATGGTGGAGGTCAAGTATCTTGGAGAGATCCTGAACTCTAAAAGGTACATGGAACCAATACATTGTTAAACTAGTGAAAAAGGCGATGATCATCTCAGTGGTGGTAAAACGAACGTATGGAAAAACCCGGAGACTCAGACCAAGTGTGGTACATTGGCTGTACACTGGGGTGATTTGACCTCTGATAGCATACGTAGCCTTGGAGTGGTGACCAGAAAAGCTGCAAACAGACATCAAAATTAAACTGTCCAATATTTAAAGATTGCCCTTTTTGGAAATAACAGGAGCTATGAAAAGACTCCTACAATGACAGTTGAGATTCTGCTGAATCTTCCTCCGCTAGATTTCGTGATACAAGGATGATTCCTTATGAACTCCAGAATGCAAAAAGTCTGAGAACTATAGACTCAAGCTACTGCTCAATCTGAAAAAGGATAGGCAACGCAGTCTTTCACATGAGATCAGGCTATGCTGAAACATGAATAAGAATTTCCAAACGATTATTGAGAGAAATCTGAAAGCATATTGAACAGATGCCATCCAATAGACTGATCTGGTTTAGAGAAGGATGAAAGACCTTAGAAGGCACAGGCTCAAAAGTATATGGTATGGAACCGAAAGTGGAGCTGTGGTTTTCTCTAGGTAAATGCCAGACTTCCAGGCAGAAGTATATGTAATACTAAGATGCATAGACAAAAACCTAAAAAGGAATTAAATATGTAAACAAACAAATTTACATATATCCAGACAATCAAGCGGCGTCCAAAGCTCTTCAGAAGGTAAAAGTGAAGTCATAACTTGTAATAGAATGCCTTCGCGCACTCTGTACCCTGGTAGATTAAAATACTGTCAAATTTATTTGGGTACCATGGCACAATAAACATGAAGGTAATGGAGAAATCGATAGTTTAGCTAAACTGGGATACCTAAGCCTTTTCTAAGAGAAACTATAAACACATGGATCAAAGAACAATAAAGCCAAATTTGAGCTGATTATCCTAGAAACAAGCACGGGAAGCTATTCGTAGATGGGCCGTCCAATTGTCCAAAGTTTCTTTTTCACTTCATTTCTTATTTCGTTGTTCCGCCAGTCTGTTTGTTTCTTTCCGTTCGTGTTTTTGTTTACCCCTCATATTTCTTCTGCTGATTTTGTTATTATATTTTCAAATGCTTCCCATAATTCTTCTTTGTCTCCCACTTCGGTTAACCTATCAGTTACCATTAATTCACATTTTCTTCTAATGTTTTCTTCTAGTAGTCTGCATGTCCTAATGTTTATATATTCGAACTTCCTTTTTCTCATTTATTCTTTTTCTTTTCCTTTGCTTCTTTTTGATGCTCGCATAAACTTCCTACTCGCCCAAAAGCTTCACTTTACACTCTTGGTATATAATTAACTATTACAGTCGAACTTCGATAACTCGAATCTCGATAAGACGAAGGCTTTAATTACTAAAGTAGTGGAAGTAAAATTACCTTGGTTACTCGAATTCTGATAACTCAGATTTTTTGATATCTCCAATGAATCTGTTAACACATAAAGCAGATTGTTACTTTGGTAAATCAGAATTACGTCTGCATGAAGTTAAGAATAATAAAAAATGCATTTTTGTTTGTAAATGTATTAAAGTGTGTACGTCAGCTATCCGATAGATCAAAACATCGGCTCTCAAAGCTTTTTAACTTTAATATTGAAAAAGCCATTAGAGCACCAAAGCAGAATAAAATGAGTAATTGTCATTGTTGCACTGTTCTAACCGAACTCACCAGCGGCTTGTCGCTTGCTAGGTGAAGGTCACTCACTTCTCACTTAATAAAGCCGCGAAAAAAATAGGCAATGGGATCAAATTTCGCTTAAATTGCAATACAGAAGTGACAAAGAGTGTAAACGACATACACAAGCCTTTGATGTATTTACGTATTTCTCGGCAACAGTTAGAATAAATTTAGTAAGGTGAATTTTTTGTAAGTCAAGTTTTTTCCTGTTCCCTTCAGGGTCGAGTTATCGAAGTTCGACTGTATTATACTTTGTTTATAATTATTTCAGTTGGACTTGCAAAACAAGTAACAACAAATTTATAAACTAGTATGCGTTTCACTTTGAGAATACAGTACAGGAAAGATAGGCAAAGTATTTCTTATGAAAGTTTGCACGACGCTGATGCCACTTTATATTTAAGCGATAAAGCTCAAAGAAACTAATACGTCCGTATCTAAGAAGCAAAATCAATCGTTTATCTTCGTTCTTACATTTTAAAACTTGACACTCGGAAATCAAAAGTCTCTCTACGAGACCATCTAAATCTAAAAAACAAATAACGACAACATTGCAAATAATACAAAGTTGTAATGTTTCAGAAAATAGAAATTCTTTCGTTCACTTCACTTCTAAGGAATCTAAAGGTCTAAAACAGTAATCAGCAACTACAGTGACGTCAAGTTCGTTTGATTCATTTGACATATTTGTTGCCGATGACGAATCTAAATAATTGACGTCATTAAGACGTCTTTTCTGATCTGTATTGGTTATCAAGAATTTCCTTTTTTTTGACATGACGTCTCTAAACTATGGCATTTCGACATCTTTTCAAACTTAAATGCGATGTAACTGATGACCAATCCATCACGAGAACTAAACGTCACTCTGCTAGATATTTTTCAATGTTTTGCAGGAATCAAGACGATTTGCCCTCGCACAAATGAGATTGACATGAAAACTACTTCGAAGATGTTCAGATGAGATCCTCGTGTTTGTTTTCGATTCAATGCCTACACATGAAGTAATGAAATGTTTAGTATGAATTTAGATCTAAGAGTTTGACAAGACCAAAGCATGTAATATGTTTTAATGCTCTAAATCGATCTCTTGTCCGTATGCTGGATGTTGTTGGTGCCAAAGAATGCATGAAAGATTTCTCCCAATTTCGAATTAGATAAAACTAACTCTGAATTAGACAGTGTTTTGGCCAACTTCTAAATAGTCATCGTCCTTTTACGAACCGGCTCGGCTTGTTAAGTAAACGGAGTTATTCAAACCGACGAGATTTTTCTCACTAACACTTAATTTTGATTTGCTTTCTAGGTCAGAAGGTTTCTAATATTGCATGGTGAAGGATGCAAGAGAGCAAAGATTTGAAGCTGCCTCAGGACGCACTAAATCCCTCACACGATATATAAAAACAGATGGATATAATTAAGCTCTAATTAAACAGAGAAAGACAGCTATATAAACTTGCCTAAGGATACTACAGTATTACCAATCAATCGTTCTAAAAAGTTGCTGATAACTAGCCAATGTCTAGCTTTATCGTGGCAATACTTAGACACATAGGGTTATTTTATTTCAGTAGGACATTTAACGGCGCGGAAGCAAGCTGCACTTGTTTACGTATGGTGAAACTATTAATGGACAAAGCAATAATAAAATCTAACATCTGAAATAATAGTTATCTATGGAACAAGTGCATAAAGTAGTACTTTTTACTTTTACCAATTTTAGGATTTCTTCTGGCCCATGGCACTCTTATGTTATTATAAATATTTGCTCCTTCAAAAATTTGTTTCACGTCTCAGTTTATTGGTTAACTGTGCTATTTTCCTTTACCTGTGTTACTCAGAATAAACAGAATTGTTTTTAATTCTTAATGTTTTACAAGATCCTACATTCTAAATCAAATTTCCTGGCTTTTACAGGATTTCCACGAAATCTTTCTTGAAAATTCCACATACTACCTATTCTAGCCTACTACTATTCAAAGATCAATCCGCAATCGAGACTTTTTCACGCGCGACCATCCGTCACAGAAATTATAAAGGTAGGTTTGTGTGAACGTGACAAGTCCATAATGACATATTTAGGAACTGGACTCTTATCTTACTTGCCGAGATTTCTACTTCTGCAGAAATAATGATTTGAAGTTAGCCACAATATTTATAGTTCAAATAAAAACAAATTTATAATTATTAAAGAGAAGATCTCTATAAAAAACGAATTTGTTGCGATAGCAGCGAAGCACGTCGTCAGAACAAATCAGAAAGATGCAGAAAGTTGTAAAATCGCCCGACCGGAGGATCTTTTGTCCACTCTGGCTACAGAATCTAGAGCCATTTGTTAGTTTGCGGTTTTAGTCAATATCAATTTTTCTAAAAGGTCAGATTTAAAAAATTAAGATTTAGCAAACATCACCTCAAAAAAGTTCAATTTTTATTGACCGGCTCAAATCATGTTTTAAACAAAGACTGGTTTTGCCCCTCCGTAGGCGCCCCTGAGGGATTCTCTCAGGAGCTCCGGAACAGACATGGAGGGATCTCTTTCGGGCTCCAAACCAAACATGCTGGTCCCTCCCCGAACTCCAAATATGACATGGTGGAGGAAACCGGCCGAATGGCACCCTCAGGTCGCACCTAAGACGCCTAACGTTTTGAGCAGCGATGTCTCTATTAAACTTTTTCCTTGACTTGTCCAGGTTTTCCTTGTTCTCCAGATGAGGTCGCACTCTGTTTTATTGCAAGCTTGCATATTTTACTGATACAGTTAAAAGAAAGGTAGCACAAGATAAGTTCCAAGTCCCCTAATAGCAACTTGTAAACTCCAGAGGTGACCTTGGAATGCAAGAACTCTTGGGTATTTATTTTGTTACAAATATTATTTTTCTTTAAAAATGCACTTTATCCTTACCTTCTTTATTAGTTATATAGTATCAGTTCTTAAATTGCGTCAAGCTCATTCGTATAATCACGAAACGATTGAGTTTTTCTTCAACGTACCTGAAACAAAAAATAAAATTATTTTTTAGGTACAGTCATAAGGTTTAGTAATTAATAAGGAAATTTCTATCTCTAGCTGAACTATAAATTGAAAAGATTCTCAAAAAGATTTCATAAGAATTTTGTTTTGTTTCTGTTGCAATCGCATACCCACAACAAGACCGCCTACTGAGTCTAAGCCGGCACAAAGCGAATTATAACACAAGCACGTGATACGCAAATCTCTAGTTTTGTCCAAATTCTTCCAGTCTCACATAAAAGATATTCTCATTGCATTCATGCATATGCAAAGTACATAAATCAATAAAATCCTTGACCCAAGTCGTACAAGGAATATCGTTAACCATCTGTAAAATTAAATGTTTTTAAAAATCAATCGGAAACTTTACAATATAAATTTCAGAAAGCATTAACATTTCAATTCTTCTTCTTCTTGTCTGATTAGATTTGTGTATGTCAATAATATCTGGATAAAACGAGTGTGAAAACCATTTCTGTGCAGATTCAAGTTTCATGAGTATCGTTCGTAGCCCGGTTGTTATCTCAATTATTGGATTTTTCTCTAATGCCATTTCTAAAGCACTCTTGTAAACTTTCGCTTTTTATTAGGAACACAAATCCCTACCAAATACCTCCTGATCCAAGAAGACGTTAAAAAATTCCGTATAAGAATTACTGGTGTAAATCGAGTAACTAATATTTTTCTCGACAATAATAACAGTTGTTTGCCTCCTAACTTCTTTATACTATAAGAGAGACGAAAATCAGAAATAAGGCACTCAAATACACAATAATATTATTATTGGGATGTAAGCTAAAAGAAAAGAAGGCGGAAAGATAAAATGAAAAAAGGCGTTAAAAGTCATTCCGGCTTTGAAGTCACTTTGAGTATCCCGAATTTATTGCGTATAAAAGCTGTTAGAAGAATGTTACGTTCAAAGTAACTCTTCGACTGAAGACTACTAAAATTTTTATTTCCTCTACCTTTCATTTCCTAATACTGTCGCAAAAGGTTTCAATTTCAAAGTAATATTTACCTGTATTCCCCTTAAATCGATAACTTCATTTTCATCTTGCAAGAAGAGAAAAATCGTACACGGCATTGTTAATACTTTACGCAAACAACTTCCAAGTAATTATTTCTGGGATTAAGAATACTTAAAGGTATAAAAATAAAGTAGTAGAGTCTAAATTTTAAAGTTCACAAAAAACGATAAATTCTCTTGAAATCCCTTCGTGTAAAAGTGGATAGCTTAGTTAGACAAACCTTAACACAATTTATTTCTGTTGTCTTAGCAGCTTCCAACATATTTTATTTCTATGTCGCAAAAACTTCAGAAATTTAATATTCCGAAAGTTCTATCTTTCTTTTTTACCAACCCTTATTTTTTCTTATTGCCGTTTATCGAACCATTTTCCAAGCAACCTTGCCAATTTTAACATTATTTCCATTATTGCTCCGACACGATTTTCCGTTTTCCGTTAGTTCCTTTTAAATTCGAGGTCAATCTACGAATAGTGATTATTTTAAAAGCTCAAAGTTACTTTTTTTTTACTAGACTTCTGCTTGTTTCAAGTTTTTCCACAATAGTACTGTTTATCACTGTCACTGTCAAAACTTACTTGTTGTCAAACTAAGTTAACACTAAAAAGAAAAGGCAAATTTCCAGAAAATTTCCGCTACTATAGTGGTATCATGCAAACGTGAGCGTCATCTACATAATAAAACTGGCAATCAACATAATATATCCTGCACTTTCAGTAGAGGAGCTTTACGAGCCTAGGATGTAAATAACATATAAAAAGCAATGAACATTTACGTGATAGCAATAGAGTCGTAAAGTATGCTAGACTTGAAGCATACGCAGAAATATTTCCATTTGAAACTTGAGATGCTTGGGAGAAAGAATTTATGATCGATTAGATATAATCGATAGCTACACATTTACAAGCATAAGATTGTTATTTCATGAAATACTAAAAACAATTTAGAACAATAAGCGTCACTTGTTAGTACTATTAGTTATATTTTATTTATCTTACATTCCTTTTTATATTTTGATACATAGGTTAATGGAATGAATATGTACTTAGATAGACGGTGAATTGTTACACGGATAACGGAGCTAAATTGCTTTACGTAAGTACACGAAAATGGGAATTAAATGATTATGTCGGTTTACCGTGATATTAATCTACAACGGTAATATGACATGAAAAAAAGTTTTTAACAGGCGTTATACGAGGAAAAAAAAGGTGCAGAAATTATTTAATATTAATACTTACGGGTGTACATTTTTTTTCTTTCTTCTAACATTATTTATACAAAATGTAACTGACAATCTGGGGAAAAGCTTTTAGTATATAATTCAGCTTAGAATTTTAAAGTTTCTTTTACATTATTTAGCTTTTAGGAAGAGGTGCACAAACACGTAACATTTAAGTTCGATGCAGAACTTCAGCGATTGGACAGTCTTTGGTGGAGAACTACATCCACCATTCCTAATTTCATTTCTAAATGCAAGAAAGAAATTATTAGCCACTAGTCATTTCGGTGAATGTGTCGATTTCAGTCGACTACGTCTGACTCGATAGTTTACAGGATTCGAAAAGAAGAAAGTCCATGTGACCTACTGAAAACTATACAAATGTATTTAGGATTTAAAAAAAAGTATTACAGTCAACTGAGTTTTACTCGCTCCAATACCTTGCTTCCCTGGTCTTGTTTAAATGGAAAAAATCGCAGAGCACAGCCACATAAGCGTAGTAAGCCATAAAAACAATCGTGCCACACGAAAGAAATGAAAACAAATGGAAAGGTTGAGTCGCTCTTACTTTTCTATTTAAATTCTTGAAACACTACAGCGATACTGGTTCCATACAAAATGCTTAAGTCGTGGGTGAGATTCGATTCATTTGATTCAATTAAACAATTGTGTTCTACTCAAATTCTTCAGATATCAAAATTTGAGTTATCCAGTGAAGATTGTTAAACAATTACAATGCAGCGCAGCATTCCAAAGGTCTACCACAAGTATTCAGTTGAAAAAGTTCTTCTAAAGCAGAATTGGTAGGGCAGTGATTAGGTGTATCAGAGATGTGGGTTCAAATCCCAAGCGAAATCTAAAATTCTCTATACCGGGTAGATGAAATTAATCGTTCAATACAAAAAGCCTAACTAGAGGAATTAATAATTTGAGTGGGTAACTACAATATTTGAGTTGAAAATTCTTGCAAACGTTTTGTGATTTTAACTGCAATAACCTGCAAGTTATAAATGAAATAATAGGAGTCGCAATGTATTTCAATTGGTCGCCAATTTCTCACAACTTAAAAGAGTCATAAAGACAAAAAACGCTTGAATGAACTAATGCAGAGTCTGAAAAGATATGCGCGGCTAAACCAACTAACTTTATGTACGAGCAACTACAGTAGCCCAGTTATTTCTGGAACTTACATTACCTAGCTGATTTGTTCCATACTGTACGTTCAACACTGCCCCCCAGACTAGAGAGTCCTTAAAAGTATAGAAAAGCACATTAACAGTAAGTCTTGCCGAGACTCTGCCGAACAGAAAAAGATAATGCGAGGACATACTGCCAAATTATTTCCGGCATTACAAAAATGATCCAATACATTGGCACCAAGAAACAGAGAAACTACACAGTATTAACATAAAGCTTGATAAACTAATTTAAAAGGATGTGTTACGCCCGAACCGCACAGAACTCGACTATCGCTCCTTCTGAGTCAAACAAACGTGGTAAACCTAAATATAAAACAGTAATAGAATCGGCTTAAGAAAATAATAAAATTCAAACAAGCGATGAAAATAAAACTAAACTAGCAAAAAAGGCTACATCCCCATACACATGCTTTACTTGTCGACCGCATTATCAAATCTAGAAACAAGATGGTAATCTTAGAATCAAATGACAAGGTCTCATTGCTAGACGACAATAAACAGCGTGCGCGTAAACATTAGTAGAGAAGACTTAGAAAGCATGCTTCGTGCGCAAACCTCCAATCAAGAAGAGTAGGGGACACTGGATTGTAGAAACATCGCCAGATTATCGAAACAAAGGCAGAGGCAGATATGTTGATGACTCAACAGACAAAGACTATTTACGAGTTCTCTTGCTTTAAATGTCAGGACTATGGCAATTTGTCATAGAGCTGTCAAAAAAGGACGTTGTGCCGAAGCGCATGAGGTCTCAAGAGAATGTTTCTATATATTTACAAAAAGGGACTAAATAACTTAACTGATAGCATGAATTACGGATAATCAGAAATTACGTATCAATGGATATCAGTAAAGCTAGCCCATAAAATCCAAAATTACCAAGAAGGCAGGCAAATAACTTACAAACAAAAAACGAGTCAGTAAATAAAAACCTGACAAGGAGGTGTCCGCAAGGCTCACTCTTAGGGCCTGCCCTCTAGAATTTTGAGTAGACTCGCTACTTCGCTACTGGAGAATTGTACCATGTACTTAAGACATGAACTGAAACCCAGAAACTTGGAGTCTCCCCCCCAAAAATAGTTTTCAAGGGCAAGTCATGATGAAAGCCAACTTCCAATGTGAAGGATCTAGGGGTCCATATTGATGCCAAACTCCTTTCTTACTGCCAAATTTGCTAAGTTACGATACATTATAGTCTCGAGAGCCTGACAACACACTAGCCGGAGCCCGTTATCCACTAGTTTATTTCAAACATCGAAATCACCTGGAGGAAGACTTACCAATTATCACAGTTGGTAATCAGCATCCTGACTGTTCATGGGAAATTTCAACGCTACGTGTTCAAAAGGGGGTATATTCCAACTGGCTCCACTGTGCCTACGAAGTTGAAAACAACTCCATTTACGGATGTGCAGCTTACCACCAATAGCAAGCACATCTTTGGCATTTAATCTCGGAGTGGCTTATTTTACTGGAGGAATTTGGGAAATTAATTCTCAAGGAAGAAACCATCGCCAAAGCAGCAGCAAAGTTCGAGCAACACATCCCGCCTCAATAAGAAAAACAGCATGGGTCCAGACTACCCGAGTGGATTCAAGCTTTTCCAGATTGGAGAGTAACCCATTAGTGTCGCCAGAAATCAGCGAGAGACAGAGACTCATAGATGTCGTGTTGTTTAGTGAAGTGCAGCAGTGACGCTGTAGTAGAATCGATCATTTACGCGGCCTGGGTCGAAGCTCGAGTTCGGGTCAAGCCGGGCCTTAGTTTAGAAATTGGGCCTGTCATTGGATCTTGTCGGGCCTGTCCAACTGTTGAAGCCTATCAGACCTCTACGGGCCATACAGGTCTGTAGGACCTTTTGGACTTTTCGTGTCTGTTGGGCCGTTCGAACCTCGTGAGTCTTTTGGACTTCTTGGCCCTTCGGGTCTCTTGGGTCTATCGGGTCATTTGGATCTCTTGCACCTTTTAAACTTGTCGACCCATCGGATCTATGAGGTCGTTTGAATCTCTCGGGTCAATCTGGTCTCTTGGGCTGTTCGGACCTCTTGGGTTTTTTAGATCTCTCGGTCCTTCGGATATCTTGGGTGTATCGGGTCCTTTGAATCTGTCGGACCTTTTAAACTTCTCGGTCCTTCTGGTCTATCAGATCGTTTGAATCTCTCGGGTCAGTCGGATTTCTTGGACCGTCGGGTCTTTTGGACTTCTCGACCCTTCGGGTTTCTCTGTGGGGCCGTTCAGGCCTATCGGATCAATCAAAGCGTTAGCGGGCTTTTTTCGCACTGCACCATACAAAAAAACCAAACAACTTCTGCATAGCTGGAACAAAGAAGCGGAAGAAGATTTGTAAAACCTGGGTAAGAAAGACAAGAGTGAAATTCAGAAAAGGAATAATGTTAAATCCGGCTTTGTCGGGCTCAGCAGTCCCTATTCCACTGCACTTGCGAAGGGAGCTGCCTTGGGTGAGAGGTGCGAGTGTATGATCCCTGCTTTCCTGGGTGTCGACTCACCCAACTCTGCTTCTGCCACTGTTTCTTCCTACCGGTCGCTATCGTGAATCAAAGCTTCTCATTCGCCGTACTTGTTCATCTCCTTCCGCATTCTTCAGCTATCTGTATACATCGCCCGAGACAATCATATGCATTGCCCTAAGATACCAACCTTCAGAACTCTAACAAAAATACATCATCATGCACGTGCTCAGAACATTTGTGTTCCAACAGCTACGTTGCACATTTGAATACCAATATGGACAACAACCAGACCCATTTTATAATTTGAACAATCCAATTACAAAACAATGGTGTGTCGACACTCAATATGTAAGTCGGTAAGCACAACCGCCGACGGCAAGACAACTATCAGGCTTACTTCTGACATCGTCATCATTACCCCGCCGCGTTCTTGTACCAACTTCATCATCATCCACAAATGCCGGCTTCACCAGCAACGGCCGTACACTACGTCTATTATCATACCATGGTTCTGTAACCTATTTGGAAAATAATTCCAGTGTGAATTTACACAAATCAGTTAGTCCAGGATCAAAAAAAAGGCACTGTTAGCCCTACAATCAGAGATCTCATAGAAAAACAACCTTGACTAATTGCTTATTATGTACATGTGTAATTTAAATTTTTTTTACAGGTAGTCTTAGGTGTTGGCAGTTAGTTGGCATGCTAAACTCATTCGGAATGGGGACATTGTAGGTTGTTGTCAAAATATTTTTAAATTGTAATGATTGTTCGAAATCTGCAGATAAAAGTTTTGTCAACTTAGTAAACTGTCCTGATCGTCGATTAGAATCCTAACAGGAAAATATCAGAATTTGATTAAACAAATTTTTGGATTTATCCTTTTCTGTGAAGAAATTCAGTGGCGCCGATGCATTATGTAACTTTTGGTTGTATTTGAGTCTGATATTTTTTGAGAATCAGTTAACACGCAGGCTTTGCTTTTCCCAGATTTACTGGAGCTGTCTCGAACTCATCAACCCATAACCGTTTATACGAGTAAAACGTCCCTGAAACCGGATAATTTTGTGAAATGCAAATAGACCACAATCACAAAAATTAGACATTTCATAACAAACATTTTTTCCATAATTTTCAAAATTACTTTTAAAAGAATTTTTTTAGTTTCTCATTTTTTCCCTATTTTCAAAGTAAACAAAACGAATGTTTTTCCCTCACTTGACAATTTTCCTAGATACACATTGTTTTCAGTGTTTACATTAATGTTAAATAAATTGTGGCGGCAGAAGCGTGGGTATAAAAAACTGGCGTTTTCATTATAGGTTGGTTTGGATGTTAAAAAAGATCTAATGCAAACAAAAATGTTAGAATCCAAGATGGATCTGTTATCAAAAAGAAAACGCTCCGATTGCTATAATGTGTTAACGTTTATACCATTTCCTGACGTTTCACAACGTACAATATTTTAATATAAACGCCCTCGACGTTTTTAGTAAAAAACTTTTTCAAAATATCATCAAGCACATCAATTTATTCTAAACGCAATTCGCACTTTTTATTGCAAAATCCAAAGCGACAACAAAATAACCAGCAAAAAGTCCATCCATCATCATCACGGAATAAAAAACAATGTTACCATGACGACAGGGCTCTACATACTTGAAAAAATATGCCTCATGGAAAGTTTGTTCTGCTTTTAACCAAACACTTACTCTTTTAAAATTTATAACGAAATGAGAATATTTTTTACAACAAAAAGGTCTCTCGCATTCTGTATTCCCGTTTTATGTCACCTTGAAAAATAGAACAGTATCAATATTTATTTGAGCCGAGCCAAACGACCTTGATGAACATTCACCTTTACAAAATACACATTTACATTTAGGTATGCCCATTTATCTTTAAAATTTTAACTCGATTTTATCTGTTATTTTTATTTGAATAAACGAAAATATGTTGGACCCCGAATGGAATTATTTTATTCGATAAAGAAAAACAGAAAGCAAAAACTAAGCAATGGCCGATTCAAATTCAATTGCAGCAACTATTAATTGAAACGGAAAGGGAATTCTATTCTAAAATTAAATTTTAATATAACTGTATATTCCAGAACAGCATTAGTGCTTCAGCCTTTGTATATCAAAAATTCTGGCGTATTTTGTAATCAGTTTCCTGCACGCTACGAGATACCACCTGCTTTTTTATTTATTAAGCAAAATTGGGACAAAATCAATTAGCTTTTGTAAGCGCGTGCTCAAAGGGCTTTTATTTGCTGTTCACGCTTATAAAACTTCTACCAAGATTCCCTTTACTGTTTCCTAGCCTGTATCTGACAGGAAAATTTATAAGCAAAACGCATTAAAAATTAAATCATGCATATTTAATGAACACGTCCATTAAAATTAATTATATTTCTGTTAATCCTATTATCAGAAAAGGTAAACTCCGTATAAATGTATTTTAATATAAAATTATCCACATAATTAAATTCAAAATCACTTAGGGAAATTATGTTTTATGCTGGAAATAAAATAAAAATATGTCAGGGTTAACATCAAATATTTAAACATACGAGAAAAGTTCAAAAGAAAAGAGAAGTTTCACAAAACGGTAATCGATCTTGTTTAAATTACAAACTAGGTTTCATTGTCGGAAATCGTAATAGATATAATTTGAGGAATGGGACAGTTTTGCCATTTTATAACGTTTTCCAGCTTTTAGATCTTAAAGTATACAGAATTAAGCATTTATAAAAGCCATAGACATGGATGCTTTGGGTCTTGGATAAAGGAACGAGTCGGGTACAAGTAGTTCCTTCTTGCTGAATATTGAAAGTCTGGACAGAGCAGCGACGAAGTCTTTTCACAATCTCTTACAAGATAGATATAGCTTATGCGCTACTGAAACATCTTTCAAGAAGTCCTTGAAAAGGGTGTTGTCTTGGTTTTTGATCGCCAGAGTTATGCACGTCTCTTATTCGCACTAGAGCAATTTGGGAATTCATTCGGAAAAAATTATTTGATGTTTTCACTCAACAGACGGTATGGATACTTTATACTCTGTCCAGAAAAGAGATTTGGAACCCTACAAGAACGACTAAAACCTTCAAAGATTATTGAATGAACTTGAAACCAAGTATTAAGAAATAACAGATTCATTTGGGCCTCAAAGAGCGGATTTCGTATGGGGCAGGTACTCAGAGATCAGTTTCAAAGGAAGTTTGGGAAAGCCGCGAAGCAGCAATACAAAAACGGGCATTTGCAACTCACAATATTGCGCGAAATCGGATCCACGTCCGGTCAATCGGGCTGTTCGGGCCTGTCAAACTGTTAGAGTTTGTCGGACCTCAACGGCCCTATCGGGCCATACGAGGTTGGTCGGTCTGTTGAACTAATCGGCCCTTCAGGCTTATCGAGTCTGTCGAACCGTTCGAGCCTCTCGGGTCTTTTAAACTTCTTGGCCCTTCGGGCCTCTAGGACCTGTCAAAACTCTCGGATGTCAGACCTTTCGGATCTTTGGGAGTTCTAGACTTCTCGGCACCTTGGGCTTCTCTGTCGCGCCGTGGCGTTCGGGCCTCTCGGGCCGATTAAGAAGATACTGGATTTTGTACAGACCGCGTCAACTTTGTCTCCTATCGGGTTGCAGGGCTCTAGTGCTTCCAATGTCCTTACTTTTACCCTAAAAAAGCAAGAGCTAGTTGAATTGTGGATTCTCTTCGGCGGTAGTAGAAAGAAAAGATACCTGCCAACGCCAAATTGCAAACATTGTTAACGATAAGGTAGTCCTCTTAAGGGTTTTTATAATTACACCGACTCAAATCTTCGTTTGGTGGAAAAGGTAAACTTTCTCCTTTCAAGGTGTGAAAATAACATTCTGATTATGGGTTCTTAATGAAGCAGCATTTAATGTACTTAAGAGGGTTTTCGTGTTATTTCACTATAAAGAAAGTAATTTCGAGACAACGAACGACGCAAGAAAATGTAGAGAGAATTATTCACATCAAGAAACAAGACTTTGGAATAACTCGACTCGAACTTTTCAAAAGCATTGATAACTACCATTTGTTAAAGAGAAATGGTCTTGAGGTTTCTATTTGAAGCACATACTTTTCTAATATAAAGTTGTCATAAATAAAATAAAATTTTTTATAATTTTAAAACGTAAAGAAATAGGTCGGTAACAAGATTTATAAGAGCAACGTAGTTAACGAAAGGAGATTGGTCCTAATCACTGATTACAAGAAGATGGCCTACAGACCGCATCAAGATCTTAAAAGTCTTAAAGGTTCCAGCATGAGAAGAACAAAAGATACCCAAGACCACAGGAGAGGCAAGAACAGTAATCCAAAATACATAAGAACCTAATTCAATCAGGAATCATCACTTTCTTCATTCTTTCATATGCCGGATTACTCTTGACTTGCTTTTATCTTCAGCTAATTCGTATTCAATAGGTGAGATTTTCTTTCTGATGACAAACGGATTTAGATTTAGAGGTAACATTTTTGAATGCACTCGAAAGGATATAACTCTGTTTGTATGAACAGGCTTTTTGTGCAAATCGTATCTGGATTTAGATTGTTGATGTGCCCTTGTCCATCTCTTAACAAAGTCATCAAAAACAACCTTAAACTGTTCCGAAATTTTAGCTTCCGGAGGAAATCATCAACATTTTCAGTAGCGGATTCTCGTTGTTTCTCGGAAATGATAAACTCGCGTTCAAAATTCACGAAGTATGAAATCATTCTCGGGACTTCATGAGTGAGAGTTCTGACAGCACAACTAACTTTTGTCGAGATATTTGTCCCAGTTCCTATGATTAGGATCGGGATCCACATTCGGTTCCATTCGAGCACCAGAAGCACTTCAACTGCCATGACGCGAACCCCACAACAGATCACTCCAACTCCAAAGCCACCTCCAAGCGCCACCCGCCAACGTTTCATCAACTTCACCAACATTGTTTCACGGAGGAAAGTAGATGGACTTTTTATCTGTAAATAAATGGAGTGTCGAGGAGTGGGTCCACCAATTCAAGAGTGAGGTGAGGCAACTGTTTGTGTTTCTTTTTGATTGCTCTTGGTTTTGTTCAACCGCACTGCTCAGGTAGCTACCCTTCATGAATTCGAAGCGCGCATTTATAGGGAGAATCCCCACTCAGTAGCAAACTTCCTCCGACAGGTAGAAGCGCTCCAGGCGGAACACCCTCCTGCAGATAGCTCTCTCCTTCTGTCGGAGACCCCAGATCGCATATGGCTGTGCGGAGACGAAGATGGCGAATCAGTAGTCGATCACGGGTCTGGTGAAAGTTTTGAAGGTATCCGGGGGTGGCAACCTGGAATGTCGCCGCAGAGTCTGAAGAGCAAAATCGTTGCTCGATCTCAGCTTGAAGGTGAAAGTGATGCCAAGGTATTTGACGGATGGCAAAATCTACAGGCGCAAACATCACAGTTGCAGTAGCGGAACAGAATGAGGTTGGTTTTCAGCGGGTTCGGTCTTATTATCCATTTTCGGGAACAAATCCTAGTTTCTACGCCAGAATTCTCTATCCTTCGGCGAACGTCTGAGATATCGTGGCAGTAAAAGGTGAATAAAAAGAGGGAGATGATATACCCTTGGGGGACGCCGGCTTGCGGCATGTACATCCTGAACATAGCCTGGTGCACTCGCACGCGATGTTTTCGGACGGATAAATAACTCCAAATTAACTTGACGAAACAGGCGGAAACCTCGACGGCCCGGAGACGTCCTTCTGAAAGGAAGTGGGACTTTTTAAGATCGGTTTCGAACATGGCGAGGATTTCAAGAAAGTGGCCGCTTTAGGGACACCGAGACAGGAGGGACGGTTAAGACATCGCAGAGAAAAGGCGACGTGCTCTCTCTAGCAGTTTTCGTTCTTGGAAACGATGAAGGGTTTGCAGCATACAGTGTGGCAGGTGGTAGAAGTACGGAAGTAGACGCTTCCTCGGGATTGTGGTGATCCATTGTGAGCTGATGTCGGAAGAGAATAGAGAATGCTTGCGACTGGATGATGAAGCGGCTGCGAGGGCGGTGGAAGTAAATAAGGAGGTAAAGGCAAATAGGGTGGTAGTGGTAGATGGGGCAATGAAGGTGAAGACAACCTAGATGGAGGATGATTGTGGTGGACGTGGGTTTCCAGGTTGAACGACACACAGGTGCCATGAAAGTAGATTAGGAGCAGTGAAGGCAAAGGTAGTTGGAATGAAGTAGGTAGTAAATAGAACGGAGTAGATGAATCTGTTCCCATTATCAATTACTGTCTAAGATTTTCCCTTTATTCATTACCATTACTTTTATTCTTAAAGCAATGCATTACCATTACTAGAAAAGTATTTAGAATGAGTAAACAATTACATTACCGGATAAATGCAATACCGCCCAGCTCTACTTTGCCAGCGTACTGAGACGTTTCCATGCAGATTACTATCAGCTTAGGTAAGAAATAATAAGCTAATAGCAATAAAATAATTCAATGAATCTTGAAACATAATGAAAAACTTTCACAATCAAGTTCTTTAGTATCTGTCAATTATAAATTAACTTCTTATTACTCGCATTATACTTACAAGGTGGAATTTAATTAAATCTCATAAAAATATTAAACGTCACCTACACCTTGTGATATTTTACCCTGCCATTACATCATCTTCAATATAATGCATTTATTTATTTTATGCCCGTCATAAAGTTGGCGTTCCTTTTAAAATCGTCCCAGTTTAAAGCTAATAAGACGGAAGAAGTTGAATTATTCTAGTGCAGCATAAATTACGTCATACGTACAGAACTTAAATTGTACGATTACCGGAGGAGCTTCATGAAGACATTTTATTTTCTCCTTTTATGAACCATTAATTAAAATCTCGACTTGCAAAAATTTTAATATGGTGCTCTGTGAATTATAAATTTGTTCTACCTAGAAAAAATTTTTAAAGACAAGAATTTATTTTTCCAATTAACATCCTGCTCATTTTTCGACTTGGAGCTCCCACGCTTTGTCTTTGGATTTGATTTGAATTTTTATTTAAGCAAGATAAATAGAATTTCTTAATAATCGTGAAAGTAAAATATTACTTGACGGTTACTTCCACCACCGATTCAAAGGGGTAGAAGAATAATAAAGAAAGGTTGGGAGTCTTTAAATCTTGTTAATTACACCGGCAATCGAGTTTCTGTAAGAAAAACTACATGGTATTTTACATTACTTTTCTTGTCCTTAAGAGTTTTAGTATTAATTACAATAGTTATCAAATTTACATAATAGCTGCGAATTTATTTTGTAAGTACATAATGAGATAATGCTCACAAAACATTTTTGCTTAATAATTAATTAACTGTAGTTACTATGGGCTATTAAGTATTTTCCGCCAACTTCATTAAGAAAAATGAAAGCAAAAGAAAATAACGAAGTTATATACAAGCAAAGATTCTTCTTCATTAAAACAATCCAAGCAAAGTAATACAAAAAGAATGAATTGCATTTCCGTCTTTAAACTAGTATAAAATCAGCCGCGTCAGCATGTTAGTGGAAGCAGTAATAAAGCCCTGAAATAAAATTAAAATAGATTTAATTAATTCCATGCTAACATAAACTGCAATGGAAGCTGCAATCGCATCGTTTAATATGTTTGAACTACTTATGTATAATAATTATGAATGTGTAAATGCATGAATAAGATAAGGTTAGATTTTCATTTTTGTTTTGATGGATAATAATAATAGCACAAAGGAATGATGTAATTAACATTCTTTGCTGAATGCACTAATTAATTTTGAACACTACATAAAAGCACATTTTTGGCATTTGTGAAATATTAATGATGTGAAGTAATTCTAAGAATTTTAATTTTAATTATGATTAACAAGGAAAGGAATGTGAGAAACATCTTCCTGATAGATAACAGTATGTACCATAAATATTCAGTAAAAGAAAAACACTCAAAATCTTTCTGTTCACACTTCTCTTCTCGCACCAATAATTGAGAAACCGAAGCTATTTTACGTTAATAAAGTTGTATACTAATCATAAAAACAAGTCGCCATCAATGAATTTGTTTTTAACTTTCATGAAGAATTGACAATGATTTTGCATTTGCGAAACTTCAAAAAAGTGGCCAACGCAGTATAAACATACTTCAAGAAAACATTGATAGGTAAGAGGCAACAAAATCAAACATGGATGAGACATAAATTGTTTATTCAGAAAGAAATAGAGAACAACGGAAAAAAAAGGAACAGATTCTAAATCAGTAGAAATAGAAAATAAGAGAATGTAAAGATCTAGACGATTTACATTCCGCACGTAGGAAATTCAATATCGTAAGGAAGTCTTTTCCTTGTAAAAGCATCTTTTTCTCTCTCTCCAGAAGTACAGAAATCGCCACGAATCACTAAATAGATCGTCGTCAGGAGACACTTCGAAGACCTACCAACCTCTTCAACCCTTCCACCCCACGACGCTACCGATCTCTCGCTAAAGTATATAATATGTAGAAAAAACAGCTCTTCACATGCAGAATTTAGACGCTTCTCAAGTTAGATTTCTGGTAAAGAAACGGCATACGTTAACAATGTTTTTAACACAGCGGAAAATAATTTCACACACAAAGTAAAACGTAAACTATGCATAAAAGACATCTTTTACATTCAAATGGGATCGCATTCCCGTCTTTTATTTTCTCTCGCCACTCCTCCCTGTCTAGAGCGTCTCCTCGTCTCCAACCTTTCTTTCGGAGATCTTCATTCACCTTGCCTTTCCATCTTGTCTTTGGCCTCCCTCTCCTCCTTCTGCCACCAACCTCCATCTTCTCAACTATTATCCCAACGTAGTCCTCGTCCCTTCTTTGCACAGGTCCGAACCACCTTAGCCTGCTCTCTTGGATCTTTCTACCAATAGGCCCAACCTTAGCCGATCCTCTGATAAGCTCATTCCTGACCATGTCCTTCCTAGTCACTCTACACATCCACCTTAACATCCTCATCTCATCCGCTTCCATTTTCTTTTCTTGGGTCCTCGTAACAGGCCCCGTCTCCGCTCCGTGCATCATAGCAGGTCGCACCACCGTCTTATACAGCTTTACTTTCATCCGGCAGCTCACATTTTTATCACACAGCACTCCACTTATCTTTCCCCAGTTTAACCATCCGCAGTTCATTATATGCTGAATCCCTGCACCCAACCCTCCATTGCTCTGTACATTCGATCCGATGTCTTGACCGATAGTAACTGTTCTTCCTGAAGTTCCACTCCGTTTTTGACCTACTGATCCTCATCACTCTCTCTTCCAGCGCTTTCCTGCACTCTTCAACTTCTCCTCCGGCTGCTCTCAGGTAGATTCGCACAGAACAATGTCCTCCGCAAACAGCATGCTTCCTTATTATTATTCCTCCACATATCTTACTAATATCCATTAATTGCCTCACTGCAAATATCGCATCCGTCGTTCCCTTTCCTGGCATGAATCCGAATTGCTCCTCCGATACCTCCGTTTCCTGCTTAATCCTTCCTTCAATGATTCTTTCCCAAACCTCCATAGTATGCTCCGTTAGCTTTATGCTTCTATAGTTCCCATAATACTGCACATCCCCTTTTCGTTTACATATTGGTATCAGTACACCCTTCCAGTATCACCTCTTGTTGCCACAGTTTCTTAAATAAATCCCATAGCACTTCGACACCTACCTCGCACAAGCTTTTGCATACTTCCAGCGGTATCACGTCAGCCCCTTCCGCCTTCCCATTTTCCATCTTTTTTAAAGCACATTCCACCTCTTTCCTACTGATCTTTTGAACCACCCCTTCATTTGCATCGCCATCCTCACTCCTTTCTCTGAGGTTTTCCTCATTTAATAACTTCTCAAAATACCCCTTCCACCTCATCTATATGTTCGCCTGAGCCTTCGGTACTGCTCCTGATTAATTCTTTATTTGTCTCATGCACATTGTATCTTAATCTCTTGCTTTGGTTATCCTTAATAACTGTTTATTATCCTGATTTCTTTCTAACTATTCATACGCTTCGTGAACTACCATTTTTTGCGTTTTTCTTCGCTACAGTGTAAGCTTCTCTGTATGTCCTATTCCCAGTAGAATCCCATACTTTCTTAGCCTCCTTCTTTCGTTTTACAATGATCTGCACTTCCTCATTCTAGCACCACGTCTTCTAGGGGTCTCTTCCCTGATGTCGTTCCAAACACTTCTTCACCGACCTTTCTTATCATAGTACTACTACCAATTATAAAAGACATATAAGTACAAAATCATCTTACAGACTTGAATGATACCCTCTGGGTTAGATATAATTCCACCTCTTAGATTTCTCAGCATTTGCAAACTTACACTCTTCGTTGGATAATCTTCCCGTGACTTGTTTTTGAGCAAATTCCCTGGCTTTTTCCCGACTTTTTTATTGTACCTCTAATGAATTTTGTAAGATTTCCAGGTTGCTGGGTGCCCTGCATTTTCAAAGTCGACAGTAATTCTTTCTTCGTCCTTTTTAAATTAATTTCATTGATGTCTGCTTCTTGAATTTCTTGCTACTTAGTTCATGTTTCATTTTTCCATTGAATTCTTTTCCTTATGACCTGAAATGGGATTCTAGTGTTGTATAAAACAATGCAAGCAAAGCTACTGTCGACAAAAGATCTCTTCTATAATAATTGATTCTTTTCTTACTCGCTCAATGAGATTTTATTCCTCCCATACAAAAGTTTTAATAAAATATTGAGTAGAAGAGTCATGAACTCTGTTACAAGTGGAACTCCATCTTCAAAAACTTCTCAGCGATTTTTGAACATTTCTTTCACAGGCCCCACTTTAAATTTTATCATAGGCACATATGTATGGGCAATTAGTTTTAAATAAAATATAACCAGATCCAACATTCATGCATTGCTTTTGAATTCTGTCGTTTATCAACTCTGGAATTTAGAGCTGTTGAATCAGATTGCACATGATGCATTTTTGAGTTTCTCTAATCATCTCCATATTGTTCAAAGCTGCATTCCATTTCCAATCAATTTCATTAAAAGAAATGTTAGATATCTACCATTTTTTATCCTCTAATAAGACGATTTCTTTGGCAGATCAATTTTTAATTCTTTCTGAATTAGTATCAAGAGGTTGGCTTTGTTCTTCAATCACTGCAGAGAGATCTTGAAGGCTATTACCAATATGCCACCTCGGCTTTTTCCTTCCATTCGGTATTGTTTACAAATATTTCTTGTCCGTGATATTTCGATGTTTTATTTTGTGTAAGCATAACTTTTTTGTTTCAGTAAAAGCTATACTAAGCCACAAAGTCTGAAGTACAAGCAAAACAAATCGGAAGTCATTTTAAGAGTTTTACTCTGCTTCGGCCGTAACAAGTTTTGGAAGAGTGTGGGATGTAGAAGTCCAATGCAGTTCGTGCTCGTTCTGTGTTGTGATGTGATGTTGCGTAAACGCGCTATGGTGTGGATGTTCCACTAGCGCGGTAGTCGTGTTGTGGTTGAAGTAAACAAGGCGCAACACGGGAGCGATTCTTAATTATATATATAGTCGATGGTGTGGAGAAGGAGCTGGGTATTGCGTTGTAATGTATTGTTTTGTGGTGGGAACTATAGAAAACCTTAGTGAGAACAGTCGCCCCGGACTGGCCTCCCAAATACGATCGTGGCCCAAGGACCACTAACTACATCGCTTGGTTGTCTCGGGCAGGGAAGTGGGCGTGGTCCTTATCTGTATACAAGGGTCAAGGAAGACGTCTACCAACTTCGAGGAGCAGTTTTCGGCACGCCTCATGAAAACAGAAGAATGTTTGAGTTTCTCTTTGGATTTTCTGTGCGGAAATGGAACTGAGCTGAGGTTCTGAGTTTTGATCTACCTAGAGACCCTTCATAAATTCGAGGGGCCTATATAATAGGACAAATCCCCGTCCAGAAGGGTTTAAGTGCTCCGGGCGGAAGATTCCCCTAACTTTCTGTCAGTCTCGTGAGTGAATCAGTAGTTGATCACGAGTCTGATCAAGATTTTGTATGTACGTAGCAAAGTCCGTAGACGGCAAGCTAGAATGCTACCGCAGAATCTAAAAAGCAGACCGTTGCGCTGCTGGACGATGTCCGGGCAGTAATCCCGAGGTATTTGACAGACGGTGAAAACTGGAGACGTGAGCCCCATAGTTGCTATTGCAAAATAGAATGACTTTTTTTGCAGGTTCGGTATGAATTGGGACAAGACATCGGGCTCCTTGAAGTGAAAGACGTCGGAGTAGTAAAATATTAATAAGAAGCTCGAAAAATGGACACTCTGGACAAAGCCCTGTGTACTTGCACGCGATATTTTTGAGTAGACAGATAGCCACTTATTAGCCGGATGAAGCAGACAGAGATCTCGCTGGTTCGAGGCGTCGTGCCAGACCTTGTCGAAAGTCCGCTTGATGTCCAAGAACGTGGTTGAGGCTAACGCAGCGTCACGTCGGTATGAAGGCGAAAGATAGAGCCCGTGCTAGGATGAAATCCAGTTGGTGCTCGAGAATGTCTATTTGTTAATATCCTCTCGAAGAGGTTACCTATACGTCGAGAAGGGAGATGAGTTTGTAAGATGTCGAGTTTGTAAATCATGATTACTGTTGCCTCTTTTTATGCACTAGGGAAGTAGCCGCATCGAACAGTTAAATATAAGGACGAAAAGCGTGATGGCTGCAGGTGGCAGGTGACGGAGGATTCTTCTGGTAAGGGAGTCGTTTATCGGAGCGCAATTCTTGCCTAAAGCTAGAGCCTTAACTGTTTCCTCCTCGGCGATTGTACTGATGATGTCCGGGAGGAGTTCAGCGAGTTTCAAAAAAAGAGCGACGTCAGGATGCAGGAAAACCTCATCAAACAGTGGGTCGTCAGGCGATTGGTAAAGTTCTTCGAGGACCTCAGCGAAGAAATTTGCCTTGTGCTAGGGGTCTGCAATTATTCGGTAGTCTTAGGTGAGGTGGGATTCTCGGGAAGTTTGAAATATAAATATGTAATTGGAATTTAATCGTATGTATCTTTTAGTGTTAGTAGTGATGTGGAATCTAAGTAATCGCTATTGAGTAATGGACGGTACTAGCGTAGCGAGTCAGTTCCAGAACGAAAGAGCTTAAAGACATCAAACTTTTTCCACACAGATTCTTAAGAAAACGAACTTTGACAGATGGGACCCAGTGCTTAATCCTTTATTGTGGTCAATACTCTATTTATCAGAGTCAGACGTACAAGATGGGCGTCTGCCTATGTCCATGCACGGATTTGCTCGTTCAAAACGGAAATTTTAAATTTGTTTTTGGGCATCAATCACTGTTTATCGTATCATAATTCTTTGCAGCGAAGATAAAATGTATACAATTCTATAAAACATGTGAAATAATTTTAATTAAACTGACTATTCGACATATATTTTTTTTAATAACACTGAAAGGTTTTTCTAAGTTTACATTTTGCAAAATACTTATAAGAGCGTTCTGGAAAACATGTAAATATAAAATGAAAATGTTTTCCCCCAGCAATTTATAGATTCCATAAATTTACAGATATTATTTCTCATACAGCTCTTGATTCATTCTCTGATATATTCCAGCCTTTCTTGAATTCCAGTCTTACGATACATTAAAGAAGGCAAGCTAAAATGCATCCAGTATTTAGAAGCATTGATGCAGTAGCGAGTTTATTCTGCACCTTACGAATCTATAAGCAAAGTTGCTATTATTCGCATGGCTGTACCTATTTGCCATCATGATACACCTATTGCAAACATTGTAAAAGCTCATACAGCAAAATAATACAATATTCAGTTACTAACACTTGCTCTATGCTTACTGCACTGCTGAAGTACTCTGAAGTTTTGTTTATCCAACAAGAAATTCACACAGTACACTGAATTTTAGTTTGCACTGCTGAAAATACACAGTAAAAGCATAAATTTACAAAATAAACCTCTTAATTAACAACACCACCGCCACCGGAATATCTCAGCCAAAACCATTTTATGGTTCTAAATTTAACTCCATTCAATCTGTTCCGATATACCTGGCTGAACTGGGAATTACAATGTCGTCCTAAATTACCTCCAATAATAGAAAAAGTTTTAAAAGGGATAATAAAAATTTTCTTAAAACTCTCTCAGATAATTTCGTTTTAACATCCGGGCTTAACTTTTTTTGTTCGGAAACCGGAATGGATATAAGGCAAATCATTGAAGTCGGGTCAAATCGTATTTCATACTCATACAAGGAGATAATGTGAACTCGCTATGAGAGTATTTGCAGTTAGTGACAAAAAAAGACATTGAAACATAGTCTACGAAGAAATATTAACCTCGCCTAGCACTATAACTACTATAAAATATAAATGAAAAATTTTATAAACCCCTGAAAATGTTTCTCTTTCAGTTTTTTCCATTTTCCGGTTAAATAAATTCTGTTGATAAAACACGCAAGTTTGTTTTATACTACAAACTACACAATAACGGATTTGATAAAGATCGTGTAATTCAATTGGAAAAGATAAGTTGTAAGATTTAAAAATCCCTCACGACGGTTATTTACACAATTTGAAGCTGACAACTTTTCTGACAAAACAAACTTGAAATCTTTCGGAAAAGGCTTTGTGTGCAAGCTTGTACGACATCGTCTTTTAGTCGACATATCACTGTCGTTGAGCATTTCATACATACACAATATATCCTACAGTGTAGGTAGTATACATAGATATTTCAAGCTATTCATATGTAAAATGCAGTCGCTAGATGTGTAAGTCATTATAATAACACGGGCGAGTACTTGCCAGGTTATTTGGGTCAAGTCAAAGAATTTCCATTAGTAATTTCTTTTCATTATTAATCCTTCACAAAGAAAAATAAATTAATGAAAAGCTATTCTTACAATAACCAAATAGATTTCATCAATAAACACTAGAAACAGTACAATAAGATAAAGACGATTTCTTTAGTTGTAACAGTCTGTTTTTGTTCAATTGTTACCAGTCAAATCAAATAATAATAATTTCATATTACTAGAGGAAAAGCTACATTTACAAGGAACACCTTTGTCAACGTTAATCTGCTCGATATCGTGTAACACGTTTCAATTAATTAGTTAATTGGTAAAGCTTCACATGTCAAATCTAAAATTGGCCCTTTGTTCTGAAGCATTAGTAACATTTGATAAAGACAATACTCAACCTAACCTAGTTATTTGAACAAATTCGCATAAAAGATTAGAAGACTCATCGATACGTGCTGGTTAAACAGATATTTAATTATAAAATAAAAACGACACCTCAGATTTACGGTACGCAATAGTTTTTTTTTCAAGAAATTGCTAGAATTTTATATCACTACAAGTTACAAACATCGCCACTAGAATTTTACAAGATTTTATATCAGAAATACTATTCACTAATAGTACAAAAAAGAAACTCAACCAAAGAGGGAAAATTTGATTTTTTTTGTAAACCATCACACTACTAAGAGTTCTTTACAAATTATGAAAGCCTGATACCACAAATAAATTAGTTTTATCTAAGAAGGCAATCACAATGGGGTAATTCCACATCAGTTCAATCACAATCTCAGATTTTGATGAAACTGTAAAAAATCGATGCTAAGGCTTGGTGGACGATTTCTTTCCATTCTTTTCTGTTCTCCAGCTTTTTCTTCCATTCCAATATGTTGAGTAGGTGGGGGTCGTCTGGTACTTGCTGTCTCCATTTTATTCTAGATCTACCTCTTCTTCTTTTTCTTCCCATTTCAAATATTGTCGTTTTTTTTTCGGTAGCCGCTCTTCCATCATCTTCATTTTATGCCCAAACCATCGTACACGTTGCGATTTCACCAATCCTATGATATCGGGCGCCACATATAGTTCTTTTACGTTCTGATTTGTTCTCCATCTCTTACCCCTCCAAATATCTATCTCAGCAATTTCCTCTCCCACACGCACAGATCCTTTTCATCTGCCTTAGTTACAGTCCACACTTGACACGCAAACGTTACTACCGGTCTAAACTGTTTTGTACACTTTAACCTTGGCGTTTTTACTTATGTCCCTTCCTTTTTGCACACTTCTTAACGCATACACGTCGTCCCTGCCATTATTCTTGCCTTTATTTCTTCGGTTTCATTTATCCTTCTCGTGATGGCTGTCCCTAGATACGCAAAAGCTGGTACTTCTTCAAATTTAGAGTTTTGCCATTTGCTGTCTTTATTGTTGTGTGTCCACCCGGTTCGAACTATTTATCCTCCATATATTTCGTTTCTGTTTCGCTGATCACCAATTGTCGTCTTGATTGTTCTACTTTTGCAACTATCTGTTGAAGTTGTTGTTTACTTCTCGTTATTACAGCTATGTCATCCGCGAATGCTATTATCTTGTGCCGTTTCTGATATATTGAGCCTGTTCTATTGCATTACTTTTTCTTATAATGTTAAAGAGGGCTGGGGATAACGGATCCCCTTGTTAAGGCCTTCTTTCACTTCGAACTGTCTTGATGGATTGCCGTTAACCCATATCCTACTTTCGGTTTTTCTCGGGTTCACTTTTATTAATTTTATCAATTTGTTATTAATCCCTCATTCTTGCATTACTTTAAAAAGTTCTTCGCTCTTGATTGTATCGTATGCTTGTCGATAGTCTAATTATGAACAGAATATGTGTGCGGAGTTTATGTTCATAACTTTGTGCCTGTATTTCTTTCAGTATATGTACGAGGTCTGTTCAAAAAGTATTGCGAATTTTGAATTTCCGCGGGTTACGTATATTCGATTTTCGATTTTTTTGTGGCGTTATGTTGGTACTCATGTCCCTCACTTATGCCGACAAGTTCGGCCATTTTGAATGTTCAGTTAATTTTTGACAGCTGTTTTGCTTGGACGTGTTTTGGCTCGTCTTCGATTTTTGCCTATTCTAAAAAATGGATCAAAGAATCTGTATCAGATTTTGTGTGAAAAACAAAATTAAGTGCGCGGACGCATTCCGAATGTTGACTGTGGCATATGGTGAAGCTACCTTGGACCGAAGCAACGTTTATCGGTAGTACAAAATGTTCTCAGAGGGCCGAGAGGATGTGAACGACGAAGAGCGTGCCGGACGCCCGAGCACGTCAACAACAGACGAAGACATTGATGAAGTGAAGAAAATAGTATTGGCCAATCGTCGAATCACCGTTAGAGAAGTTGCTGAGGACCTAAACATATCGATTGGCTCGTGCCATTCGATTTTTACCAATGATTTCGGCATGAGACGGGTCGCCGCGAAATTCGTACCAAAATTGCTCAATTTCGACCAAAAACAGCATCGCATTAACATTGCTAAGGAGCTGTTGGACTCGGTCCGCGACGACCCAAATTTGCTCCAGAGGGTCATAACTGATGACGAATCAAGGGTTTATGGTTATGACGTGGAAACCAAAGCTCAATCATCCCAATGAAAGCTGCCGCACGAGCCAAGACCGAAAAAAGCGCGCCAAGTTCGGTCTAATGTGAAGGTTTTGCTTACAGTTTTCTTCGATTGCAGGGGCGTGGTGCATCATGAGTTCTTGCCACAGGGTAGAACGGTCAATAAGGAATATTACCTGCAAGTTATGCGCAATTTGCGCAAAGCAATCCGCCAGAAACGCCCGGATTTGTGGAAGAACAAAAATTGGCTTTTGCACCATGATAACGCCCCTGCTCACACATCGTTGCTTGTGCGCGAATTTTTGGCCAAAAACAACACACTAATGATGCCGCAGCCACCGTATTCCCCAGACCTGGCCTCCTGTGACTTTTTCTTGTTCCCGAAACTGAAGAGGCCCATGTAAGGACGACGCTACGATTGAGGAGATAAAGACGGCATCGAAGGAGGAGCTGAACAAGATCACAAAAAATGATTTTTTGAAGTGCTTCGAGGATTGGAAAAAACGTTGGCACAAGTGTATAATATCTGATGGGGATTACTTTGAAGGGAACAAAATAGATATTCATGAATAAATAAATAATTTTTGAAAAAACACAAAATTCGCGATACTTTTTGAACAGACCTCGTATTTAGTCTACCACTGATCTATTCTAAGGGCACTCCACACGTTCCGTCTTGCCTTAACACTTGCCTGCACATGTCTCGTGCCTCAAGGTAAGATGGAACGTGTGGATGAGAAGTCTTAACACTTGCTCGGAGCGAAGCGCGGCTCGACGGCATCAGGCTCTGTTTGAAATTTTTGATGCGTTGTATAAAGTATTCGAGCAAGTCTGAACGTATAGATGGAATGACCGACTCTGAGTTCAGTTTTAACATTATTTTTGCAGCGATCAGAAGTGAATATTATTGCAGTCATGGCCGATTTAAGGCATTATTCCCACGAATTTCTTTCCGAATTTATTGAAATCTACAGAGATAACCAGTGCCTGTGGTTTAAGTTCATTTAGTAAGTTTGTGTGAGAGAGCTCAGTTTGTTTCAGCAACCACGATTTCGACCACTTAGATCTAGGTTTGCGTTTTCTTTTAGAGCTAGAGCTAACCCAACAGCAATTAATTCAATGTCCGACATGGTGTAATTTTGCTAAACACTTCTAGAAAACTGAGAAAAAGTCTTAAGTTAAGCGGGTGCGTGGGTATGCATTTCAAGCCTACAGTTTTACATTGAGAGTTGCCTGTCGAGCCAAGTGTTAAGGCAAGACGGAGCGTGTGGAGCGCCCTTTACGAAATCCTGCTTGATACCCGCCTAGTAACGTTTCTGGCATATCTACTAGTTTGGATTTTATAGAAATGGACAGAATTTTCTACACTACGCTTAATAGTGTAATCCCCCGATAGTTATTATAATCTGATTTCAAACATGTAATTGCTTGAGACCAGTCCTCCGGCATAATTCCTTTTCCCAAATATTAGGCACTAGTTTATATATCTCTCTTTCCAGCTTTTCCCTTCCTCTTTTTATTAATTCGGCCGTTATTTCATCTTCTCCTGGGATTCTGTTATTTTTCAAGCTTTTTATTATAGACCATATATCTCTTAGTGTTGGTGGGTCCATATTGTCAATGATGTCTACTGCATCTCCCCTGGGGTCCGTGTGTTCTTGTTCATTATACTCTCTGGTTTGGGTTTCTACATTCAGCAATTCTTCGAAATACTCCGTCAATCTTTCTAATATCTCCTCTTGTCCTCCTGCCCAGCTTCCATCCTTTTTTGTAACATATGGTGTTTTCCCATAGTTATTACTTTTTATCATCTTTATACCTTGGTAGAAATTCCGAATCTCCTTGTTTTTATATTTCTCTTCTATGTCTGCAATTATCTTATTTTTATATTCCCTTTTCTTGTCCCTACCTAGCTTCTTGCTTATACGCCTTTGTTCTTTACTCTAATTTATATTTTCTTCTGATTTGCGTTGCAACATCTTAACATCTTGCCTTTGTTTTTTTCTCTTCCTGCTTCACACATTCTTCATCGTATCATTCCTTGTTCTCTGCTCCATAGCTGTTCTTATAGTTCCCTTGGTCTCTTCTATTGCATGCTTTAACGCTTACCATTGGGTTTCTATTTCCCGCTCTTCCTCTAGTTCTTCTAAACAATTGTTTAGTATCCCTTCATACTGTTCCTGTTCTTCGTACTCAGTTCTTATTCTTCTACCATGTTTTCTGATTATTCTTTTGGGTTTATTTACTGGTACCAATTATATTAGTTTTACTCCTAAGAAGTAATGGTCCAAATCGGTATCTGGGCTCCTATAACTTCTTATGTTCTTAACATTTCGCTCTTCATTATGCTCTATAAGTATATGGTCGATCTGGCTACAAAATTTGCTGTCGGGTGCTATTCGCGTATACTTATGGATATTTTTATGTTCGTAAAAGGTGCTTTTTACTTTCATTCTCTTCTGCCGTTTCTTTTCTGACTGAGTGTAGACTGTGGCCACATATAATGGGTTTGTATATCTCTTCCTTTGTGTTTTGTTTCTTGGAGTGATATAACGTCTATTCTATATCTTTCCATTTCTCTTGCCAGTTTTTTATTTATTTTTAAATACCTCCAACATTCCATGTGCCGATAAATAGTTCCTCTTTAAGTTTCTCTTGCTGCTCTTTGCTCATCCTTTCTTCATTTTCCCTTCTATTCGGCTGCCCTTTTATCCTATTCTTACTTTGTTTACCTGATGTTGTTTTTCCTTAATCTCGTCCGTTTTCATTTCCTTATTCGTTGCCTTGTTTGTTTTCTGGTTCCCCGTTCTGTCACCCCTGACTAGTTTCTTGGCTGCTTTTCTAACCTTTCTTTGGTGCTATTCCACCTCCATATTATACCATCAATCGTGTGTTTATTATATCCAATTTTCACATCTTTTCCCATCTTTTTCTCTTCCTCTGCCATCAATCGTATTTGTTTTTGTTTATCTCTCGTCTTTCATAGTCAAACCGTCATTAATAAATACTCTTTCGGGCTCCAGATTCCTCAGTTTTGCTTTGTTTTGCATAACTATTGTTTTTTTTTCATTGTATTTCCTAGCACATTTTTTGTCCTAGTTTTACTGCACTTTTTACTTCCACTTCGCTTTCTAAGCGCTTCTTTATGAAATCCTTTATTGCCTCACTTGTATTAATGTCTGGTTCACTTCATGTTACGTATCATCTCTGATTTCCTTTTTTAATTTCCTCATTTTCTTGTCTCAATCTAGCATTTTCCTGTTGGATTTTTGTTGATTCTTCTCTAGAAATAATTCCGTTAATTTTTTTATTTGCTGTACATCATTTCTATTTTCTTTCTGGTCCGCTTTCATATCCCTCATCATACTTAGTATTTGATCTAATTTATCGTCGTCCTTACTGCTTGTTTTTGTTGGAATTCTTGCTGTCCTTTTACTTCTGTCGAATCCCGTTACCTCTCCGCCTTCAGCTCTTCTTTTTCTTCCTATCTCATCGGTTGAGTAATCCTCGCTTTCTGTTAACATTTCTGTTTGGCTTTTATTGTTTTCTTCGCCCACTTTCCGTCCACGCCACTGCCTATTTATCCGCGTATGTCAGCTGACGTCAAAGGTCGCCCACGGGTCGACCCCTCGAATGGCCGTCCTTTGCCAACTATTTGTTTATTTTCTAGTCCTACCTTGGTATTTATGAGCCGCCACCGTTTTCTCACTGTCCTGCCTCGTTCGCCTTCTATTTAATTTAAATTAATTAATTGTTATACTCGTTATGACCCGGAAATTTGAGTTTAACAACGGAACTCCCAATTCACAATGTTTACAGATGTTTCAAACTTACACCATCTCCCATCTTCCCATAAGTACAAGGGATAAAAGAGTCATCGATTTTTCTTGCTTTACAAGGTACAGCATATCATTGAGTTTATTTAGAGAAAAGATCGTTATGGTAGTACGATACTTTTCCCTCACACTGATAATTCGATTGCTGATGAACTATGCTTCCCCCGAAAAACTAAACAAATATATTCTTTTGGGTCAACAAACATATACTAATAACCCTTCTAATATTTTTTTTCTAAAATCCTAGTATACATTTGTTAACAAGTTTAAAAATTTCAAAACGATTGGATTGTGTTTGAGTTAGTTGGGATTTTCTGAACAAAGCAGTGTAAGATCTTGAAAATCACGAGAACGAACATTTACTTAAATTCTGAAAGGTTGTAAATTGAAACTAGATAAGCTCGAGGCAAAATATCTTAATATCACAATTAAAGAGAAAAGGTATATTACATAAAGTTTCATCAAAATCTGAAACTTTTTTTCTTGTTGAATTTTGTTTTGTTAACGTAGAGACACTAAAGTTAGTTGAAAAGATGTTCTATTGGAAATCTATACGCACAACCAAGGTTTCATCTAGAAAAACGACTATCTTAAGTAGGCAATAAGATTATTTTTCAACAAGAAAAAGGCAAATTTTAAGTTTTTGTGCGATTTCCCATTATCGGCAGCACAAAGGAATTATTAATATAAGTAGATGAACAATTACAATTTTTTAAATGTAACCCAAAACCGTACCGAACAATAGGCGGTGATATACTTAGTCATCTATAGGAGGATACAAAAAGCTTAACAGCATTTTTTCAAACCTGAAACTACAGTTTTCAATACATTTAATAAACGAAAAATATTTAGTCATAGAATAGACGTATTTCATGCCTCCGCTTCGTGTTATTGCGGTCATTATAATTATAAAACAAAATTGTTTATGTTGCAACCGAATACGTCGAAACACAGACAAATGAAATCTGATACATTTTCGGGTAGTAAACATTTTAAAATTCCTTTAGTCAAAAGCTTGAAAGGTCAAGGCTAAACCAACAATTACTTGGTATAATAATTATTATTTTGAAAATCTGTTAGGATAACGCAAGCCAGAGTTCGATGCGGGCTCGGTTGCATGTGTGTTATACAGCGTTACACGGCCAAATTGATTTCAAGAGGTCTGGTTGCTCATCTATGAGATATACCCGTCAGTATTATTTACATCATGTATACTCGAAAACAGTTTTGATGCAACTTTAAAAGCTTCTGCAAGATGTTGTTCTACTATTTGCTTGGCGGCGGCAAATTATGATTACTGATTATCTCCAACGGTTGACTTGATTCTAGTTGACTGAGTTGACTCCGTTTACCAGCAATCAGGCTCATAGCCAGTAGATGATAAGATATCTGAAAATAACTTTTCCATTCCTGGAAACATTTTAGGATATACACTGAACCGTAATTAGATGTAAAAAATTAAAGGGAAACTTTTTTAGCCTGAAATAAATAGTACCAAAATGCTTCCTTGAAAGTGATACAGGGTGTTGAAGAATTCTTTTATTTCGTGCTCAAAACAAAATTAGGAAGAAACTAACAATGATACGTTATTAACAATTTTAGCAAATATTCAAGATGCTTACCTTCGGTCGAATAGAGGCATGATGCCGTCGAATTAACGATGCATACACCAGCTGAATATTAGACGCCATTTTATCACATTACTGTTAATTGTTTTAAAACGGCCTAGTTTCTAGGGGTTTTTTTAGAAATTTGACAATCAAATTGGCCATTTTTGGGGTACAGTCAAGAAAGCCTTGTTGAAGCCGATACTCCAAAGTATCCGATGAACGAAAGATATTTTGATCATAATTACTTACATACCTAGTCCTGCCCCCATCTACTAACTGGTGTAGAAGGTTGGCAAAATCATTTCTATACTGCACGGTCCCGAGCCAGCGTTGCCAGTGAAGTTTCTTTCTCTGAGGGCAATCTGGATGTTGTCAACCCAGGTTGTCCTCCTTTTTCCGCGTGATTTTCTTCCCTCTTTGGTTCTGCCTTTAATTCCTGTAGCAGGTAGCCGGGCATCCTCTAAACGTGGCGTAACCACCTTAGCTCAGAAGACTGGCTCAGTTGCAAGGGACGCTCTGATGACCGTGTTTCTGATTCTGTCCCTTCTGGTCTTTCCAGCTACCGCTATCAGGTACCTTATCTCTGCAGTGTGAAGCCTGCTTTCTAACTTGTTATTCATGGCTCAGCTCTTGCTGCCGAAAGTGAGAATTGGGACGTAGGTAGAGCTGAAGACTTAGTCTGTTCGTTCACCTCCGGCTTCCTTAAGTTGTTTAGTTCTTGAGTAGGTTTTCCATTTTTTTACGGGTCCTCCCTTGAATGTTTGGGAATGGGCAACAAACCTTACAGTTCAGAGATATCTTTGTGTAATTACAGACTTTAAAAACAAATAAATGGATCAAGTTTGTTATATGTGAAGCTTTCTTTCGACGGTTATAAAAAAGGTTTAAAAAATTGTGTCCTCTCAATTCTTTGATATAATAATCTTCAGAGCATGTACTGTCCATATCTTAAATAAAATTAACAATAAAAGGTGTTTCAGGTTGTTTTAAGCGAGTTCGTTTACGTAGCCCTAATAGGGCAGCCATAACTTTCGTTTCGACGGTTATAAAAAAGGTTTAAAAAATTGTATTCTCTCAATTCTTTGATATAATAATCTTCAGGGCATGTACTGTCCATATCTTAAATAAAATTAACAATAAAAGATGTTTCAGGATGTTTTAAGCGAGTTCGTTTATGTAGCCCTAATAGGGCAGCCATAACTTTCGTTTTGACGGTTATAAAAAAAGTTTAAAAAATTGTATCCTCTCAATTCTTTGATATAATAATCTTCAGGACATGTACGAGGGCGGTTCAATAAGTACCCGTGTTAGAAATGAAGACTCAATTTTTTTCAAAAATTTTTTTTTTATTTTTCAACATAGTCTCCTTTTAGAAATATACACTTCTCCCAACGTTCCTGCCATTTTTTTAACCCCTCCAAAAAATAGGATTTGTTGAACTCTCCAAAATACGCCTCTATCTCGGCGATGACTTCCTCGTTTGAGCTAAATTTTTTTCCCGCGAGCCATTTCTTCATGTTAGGAAACAAGAAAAAGTCGCAGGGAGCCCGATCGGGTGAATACGGGGGGTGCGGCAGCAATTCATAACGCAATTCATGCAGTTTGGCGGCGACAACTCCGGATGAATGTGCTGGTGCGTTATCGTGGTGAAACAGCACCTTCTTTTTCGCCAAATGCGGCCGTGTCTCCTTCAATTTTTTGTCGAAGCTGTCTAATAACTCACTGTAGTATTGTCCAGTGATCGTTCTTCCTTTTTCTAAAAAATCCATGAGGATGACGCCGTTCGCATCCCAAAAAATCGTCGCCATGACCTTTCCGGCCGATGGAACCATCTTCGCCTTCTTTGAAGCAGATTCACCGGGAGAAATCCATTGTTTTGATTGTTGCTTAGTTTCTGGTGTGTAATGATGAATCCAGGTTTCATCAACGGTGACAACTCGATGCAAAAACTCCTTCGGATTTCGCTTAAATTGCTCCAAACACTGCTTCGAAGTTAACAGCCGCATCCGCTTGTTGTCCACCGTTAGCAATCGCGGCACCCATCGCGCCAACAATTTTTTCATCGCCAACTTATCATGTAAAATATTAATTGCCGTTCCGGTCGACACACCTACGGCCTCTGCTACTTCACGCACTTTCGTTCGTCGATCAGCGAGAATCATGTCGTGGACTTTTTGAATGATTTCCTCGGTAACCACGTCTGCCGGGCGTCCTGGTCGCTCCTCATCAAAAACGGATGTTCGCCCACGTTTAAATTCGTTGAACCAATATCTAACTGTGGTCATAGATGGCGAAGTGTCCCCATAAACAGCATCCAACTTTGCTTTTATCTCCTCGCATTTTTTCCCATCCAAAAACAAAAAACGAATTACCGAACGATATTGCTCTTTTTCCATCTTAGCTAAAATCACGAAACACGTCTTACTCAAATGGCTGTCAAATCCAAACTAACCTATCAATCAGTCTGCAATTTGTTATACCGTCGTTTGATAGATGGCAGCACACGATGATAACACCAACTTCCCTCAGGAACGCCTTCTGTCGTCAAACACGGGTACTTACTGAACCGCCCTCGTATTGTCCATATCTTAAATAAAATTTGAAATAAAAGGTGTTTCGCGCATTTTTGTTTTTATAGCTGGAAAGTTATGGCTAACTTCCCGTAGCTAAACTCGAATATTATGAGATACGATTGTTGTTAGACTGCAACCACCCTGCAATAACTACTATCGTTAGCAATCGTATGCAGGTTATTGCAAACAACTAAAACGTGAAGCACCACCAATCGCTAACGACCAAGATTACCGTATACGCCAGAAAATAAAATTAAAAAAGGAAAAAGAACGAGACAATGCGACATATTTTTTTTCTCAAGAGAAATACTTAATTGACAGTTTCTACAACAAAATACAAACACAGCTGAGAGCTGGTTTGTATTTATCGCAAGCGGAGAGGTAACGAGCATCCCTGACCGTCGATTAAAATTTGAGTACTTTACAAAATCGAATTGGTCAGTGAAATTGCACTCTTATGGTATGCAGAAGAAATTTTCTGTAAAATTAAACGATGCTGTCCAGTACATAGTGGTGTTCCAGAGGGATCCGTTTGAAGGCCCTCCTGCTTTTCTATGTTTACATTATCGACTTAACATCGCCAGATTCAGCTCTGTTGTTTTCTGCTTTGTAGACAACACTAAATTATTTTCTTATTCGCTGTTGAATCCTTACGCTACACGTAAAGATTTGTGTCAAGTGGAAACCCGCACTGGTATAAACTTTGGTTTCTCCATTAAAGCAAAGTTCTGTGTATTTTCTCAACACTTCATCTAAAAGCCAGCAAGAAGGCTTTGCTGATCTAAGGCGGTCTACTCACACAATAAGAGCTGCAAAAAAGTGTAATTCGCTTGTTATTTGATTCGACTTATCGCCAGAATCTCTACTGACTATAGACTAACTGCAAGACGTATAATCGCATTATATTATGGTATAGCGTTGCGGTGTGGTTCGCTTATTTCGTAAAAGACGCCGATATCCATGGGAACGGTCAATCAAGTTAATTTCGATTCTCAGAAACTGAAACTTAGTGTGGCTATAGACGTTCTATTAAGCTTGTCAGAGATGCCTGAGCGGAAATGGCTGTATGAAAACTCTTTGAATTTTCCCTGAGCCGGAGTGGCGCACAAAATCAAACCTGAACATGTGAAGCAACGTGCAGGCGTCAGTTCAGGTACCGCGTCATCTGAATTCCAAAAATGGCAAGATTTTTACCGAAGCGTGCACTAGTGGGTATCCAGCCGACCTGCGCGGACACACCTGACAGGTTTACCGGAACCACCTTAAGAAGAATACCTTGGTTTTTGAATCTAACGTCACTTCAAGCTATAGGTGTTCCTGAAACGACTTAATTTAAGTGTTTAAGGTACTCTCTGGTTATTATAAACGCACTTAAACTTTCTAAATCTCAGAAATAACGTACACTTGCGGGAAAGCAGTTACAAACCAAGTTAAGGTTCGTATTAGATTATGTTATAGATTATCAATTAAGCCCCCTTGAAATCGATGACAATATATTTATCCTCAATCCTTAAAGATATAACAAATTATACGCGACTGACTGAACTATCCACTCGACTTGGAAATCGACCTGACCACACTCTAGAGTGTTTCTACGTAATGTATATTAAATACTTAGAAGATAATTGATGAGATTAACTGTTACGTCACTCGAAGTAAAACACATCGTCGCTTTCGTTCGACTTTAAAAATGAATTTCACTTCACAGATATAATAGAATATTAATTTTGACAGACAGGCCGATCTTAGCAAACATTAAATAGTACAAGAATTTTGCAACAGCTTAACAGGAAATTCGAAGGTTTCAATTCCTCTAATATTTTTATGCGTTAAAAAGTCAAGATTTAAACATAACAGTGCCTTCTACTGTCTATCCGAACAGGTAATTTAGCTTCAGTCCCTATTCCTGTGGAAATCCTACATGTACTCTTTACTCATGGCTTCTCAAGCGTTGAATTTTCCCATTTTTTTCCCTTGAAACCGCTCAATTTTCTTCTTTTATTTTCCCTTAAAAAATGTTTATTAGAGGTAATATGAAAACGACTAAATATTCGGTAGGTTTTCGCGGATTTTATAATTTTCCGGTCAGGAAATAAAATAACAATTTAGAAAGCTATAAAAGTAATCCAAGACTTTTAAAAATGCATTAAAACTTGGACCTGTAGCTTCCTCTTTTCGCTTTCTACTACCTACGCCCAAAAACATTAAGTTCGAATTTCCACTGCTTTACATAAAGCCACCTACAATCGCGCAATATGAGCTGTAGTACTACTGTATTACCTTTAGAATTGCAATCTGACCTGGAAATTTGTGCTCCACGTATGGTTGGTGCGGAGGAGAACGCAGTTTATAAATTAAACATTGAATATATATACACGGATTACAGACAAAAGTAGCTCGCCATCGACAGTATGAAAAGAGGGGAAACGACAGGAAAAAATCGATAGTTGTTGAAAAAACTAATATCTTGCACTGATGTAAGCACAAACACACACAACCAGAGATGTGATGTGTGCAAACAAATTTCATATATCTACAGCATCCCTCAACACGCAAGTAAAGTACATATTTTACCATCGATACATTTTATGGTCGGTTGCTATGCTGATCTAGCTTGAACAGCTTATACTACTTTGTAGGGACCGCGACCGAACTTGGATGATGGCGTTCCTCAAAGAAAATGCATTATAGAACCCAAATAGAAAAAAGCAGCAAGAGAATATGTACATACACAATCATAAATATTCCGCTTTTCCGAGTCGCAACTAGCAATTTGTGAAATATAAAATGCAGAAACGAAGATAAGTATTTCGCGTAGGTACTAACATAGGAAGATAAAAATAAAGCAGCACAACTTGAAAAGCCAAGCTATCCTGAAAACTGAAAAATGGCGGTAAAACTACGATACTTTTTATGTTATAAAACTTAAACATGTCAGCGAACCAGCTATCGCGGCAGGTATTTAACTTATAAGAGCTCGGAATTTTTATTACGGGAGCTTTTTACAACAAAAACATAGATTACTTTCTTGATACGTTGAAGGAAAGTAAGAGGGCTGAACGTGTCTAAACTTTGCATGCGAGACAGGAGATTTGTTGTTTTATCTGATGTAGTCGTATTTTCGCCGTTTCTTTAAAATTTTCTAATAATTTTGGATATATACGTATGTAAGTTGAAGCAGATAACGTGTTTAAAGTTTAAAGTTTGGCTATTACAATTAAGTAAGGTAATAAAAATTATCATAATGAGGGGGGTTTTATGACCGTATATTTTATAGCTTTATCAGGTTGCTCGTTTATTCAGTTATTTGCGATAAGAATTTTAAAAACTGCAATTTGCTCGATAAAACGGTTTCCTTCTCTTTGGAAAATTTTTATTTTCCTTCTCTGAAGTACGTAAGCACATTACATACCGGTTGCCCAACATTTTACGGAACATCGATAATTTCTGTGGTTAGACAGTATCATAATAGCAATAAGGAAAGAGAGCACTTCCGATTTAGTTTTGTTAGTAGACAGTTTTTAGAATAAAAATTGTTACTACAATAATAAGTTTTACCAGGTGTATACCTATGAAATGAGACTTTCAGCTATTAGACCACAGATGTCGCTAGGAGTATCTTTAAACTGTCCCAAATGTCTTATTTTTTTCGTCTGTGATCTGTCAACAATATTCAATTCATTGTTTGTGATGTTTCATACAACAACGCATTTTTTTCGCTCTTAAAAATGTCGAATTTCGTGCCTTCAAACTACGATTTGCGGACATCGTTGATTTTCTGTTATCAATTGAAGAAAAACGCTTCTCAAGTTCATCAAATGCTTATAGAAGCTTACGGTGGACATGCTCTAAGCAGAGCACAGTGCTTCAGGTGGTTTGAAAAATTCCGAAGTGGTGATTTTAGCGTGGAGAACGAGGAACGTGGCCGGCCACCGAAAAAGTTTGAGGACACCGAATTGCAAGCATTGTTGAATGAAGATGATGGTCAAACGCAAGAAATGATGGCAGAGCAGTTGGGAGTGACCCAAAAAACCATTTGCAAACGTTTGAAAGACATGGGCATGATTTTAAAGGTCGGAAGATGGGTGCCGCATGAACTGACTGAAAGGCAGCAAGAGAACCGAAAAACCACTTGTGAAATGCTGCTCTCCCGGTTCAAAAGGAAGTCTTTTTTGCATCGAATCGTTATGTGTGTATTTCTCCAATCCCAAGCGTAAACGATCGTATGGTCCGCCCGGCCACAAGCCAAAATCAACGGCCAAACCAAATCGCTTCGGCCACAAGGCAATGCTGTGTGTTTTCTGGGATCAGCATGGTATGATTTGGTACGAGCTATTAAAACCAGGTGAAACAGTTGACGGTGCACGCTACCAACGACAATTGGCCGATTTGAACAGCGCTATACACCGAAAACGCCCAGAATATGCCGATCGACGTCACAAAGTAATTTTTCTTGATGACAATGCACCACCACATCGAACAAGAGCGACCCGGGAATTGGCGGAGACGTACGATTGGGAACCGCTGGTGCATGCGGCTTACTCACCAGACTTGGCGCCTTCCGATTATCATTTGTTTGCATCGATGGGCCACGCACTTTCCGAGCAGCGCTTCAATTCTCACGAAGAAGCCAAAAAATGGCTCGATGATTGGTTTGCGGCCAAAGACGGCCAATTTTTTGGCGCGGCATTCACAAATTGCCTGAGAGATGGGTAAAATGTGTCGCTAGCGCTGGCTATTATTTTGAAGATTAAATTTGTAACCATTTTTTGTTAATAAACGTTTAAAATTGAAAAAAAGTCTCATTTCATAGGTATACACCTATATAAATTTAATCAAAACTTCTATAAGTTTTTTAGACTGTGGTTTCTAATTTTCTCTTGTTTTATATTCAAAGAATTCAAGCTTATTAGAAAAAGTTTCTGGATTCGCTTTTTCTTTTTTTTAAGATCTTTTTTACGTAACTGTAAATGTATTGAATTTTGAGTTTCCCATATTCGTTTAGCATGCAAGCTTGAATAGTTTAAGAATGCTACCCCAAACATATAAAAATAAGGAATTGACAACAGAGGGCAAACAGGTTAAAACGGCCTATAAAAAGTTAATTATAGACGGTATCGTATGGAAGTGGAACGAGAAGGAACAGGCGCTAGAGGAAATTAAGCAGCAGATCCCAGCGGATGGTTCCGGATCAAAAAACTAACCAAGGAGAAATAACGATAACGAACTTGGCTATTAATAAGGCAACGAATTTTTACCTAAACGGATGGAAGCAAGATAACAAGAATAAAACAAATTTCACATGGACTAACAGGAAAAATAAATGCTTGAAGATTGATAACTGGAACATTCGAGGTACGAAAGATAAGGAAATTGAATTGGAGAAAGAGTTCGTCGGAGCAAATCTCGATGTCCTAATAATTACCGAAACGCAAAGGAAAAGTCAAGGAACTGTCGACCTGGAGGGCGGAAACAGGATGTGGTACAGCGGAGTAGAAATGGAAATACACGCGCTCTTGAGTAACATGTATAATCAAAAGCGATTTGGCAAAAGAAGTAAAAGACTGGGCAGGTATATCCGACAGAGCGATGTTCATAACAGTGGTGAAACATATACGTTTATAACAGCATACGGCCCGGACAAAAACGATTCCAAAGAGAGTAAACACCCGTTCTGGGACGATATGCAAGAAGGATTAGACAGAAAAAGCGAAAAGTAGTAATGGAGGGGGATTTCAAGGGAAGAGTGGGTGTAAAGAATGAAGAGTCGATAGATGTGCTGGGGAAGAACTCAGAAACACAAATTTTGCCTACTAAACAACTTGGTCGTGGGAAATATATTTTTTTTCAGCACAACCAAATACACCAAATAACAAGATGGGAAAGAAGCAGAGAAGAAAGCTCGATAATAGACTACGTGCTAGAGGAAGCAAGGGAATTAAAGACGGTCAAGGATATTCGAGTAAAAAGAAGTATTCAGATAAGTCGCAATCACCTTCTGCTAACAGTTACTATTAACAAGGAGAGAAAAATTAAAACAAAAGCGGGAAAAGAAAAATTCAGATCCGTCATAGATATCCAAAAGCTGAAATCTAAGAACTACAAAAGACAATATCAAGAAAGAATTCGCGAGGAAATTAAAGCGAAGAAACATGAGCTAGAATCAGAAAATATCGAACAACTGTGGCAACTGTTTAAGAAAATCTTTCTGAAAGCCACCGAGGAAGTGTGCGGAAGAGAGGTGCTATCTAATACCAGAAAGCAAACCCCCTAATGTCGGATGAAATAAAAACAACAGAGGCTTTGTGGAAAAAATATCTAGCCAGTAAAAGCGTAGATGCATACGAAGAGTACAAATTACAGAGCAAAAGGATGAAAGAGTGTATAAAGCTGAAAAAACTAAGTCCTGGCAAGAATTCGGCAAGAAAAGAGAGGCAGACTACAAGGGAAACCAGAAGCTATTCTTCAGAGCATTAAAAAACATTAGGAAAACGCAGAGACAATCGGTCACAAGTATTAGGAATCTAAATGGCAAGTTTGACACAAAAGAGGTCAAAATAATAGAAATATGGTTAGAACATTTCAAAAGTGTGCTAGAAGGGGAGCAAGTGGTGGCAGAGAAAGTGGCACTCCCCCAGTCGGATAAGGGCAAATCAGACGATGACACAGACATCAATGAAGTCTAAAAGACAGTCCAGACATGTAGACTGGGCAAATCATCCGGAGACGACGGTATTGGAGTAGAGATGCTAAAAGCCTTAAAAGAGGATGGTCTGAAATTGTTGCACAAGACTTTAAATAAGGCATGGAAAAACAAGGAGATACCCAAAGACTGGGAAATCGCAGTCATAGTGGCAAATTTTAAAAAAGGGGACCCCACCATCTGCAATAATTACAGGGGCATCTCGCTGCTAAGTATTACCAGTAAAATCTATGAGCGCATACTGGAGAAGAAATTACGAAGGAACTGGAGGGGAGAATTAATAACAGCCAGGAAGAGACCTAATTTTCTGCCTACGACATTTAGTAACCAAAACATTATAGCGTAATAACGAGCTGTACGTGTGCTTCGTTGACCTGCAAAGAGAGGTCTTTACCAGCGTGGATAGAAAAAAACTGTGGATGTTATTGCGAAAGAAAGGAGTTAGCGAACAGCTGATTGAGGCGATATGTACAGCAACTGTAGAAACTACACAAGGACAGGAAACTTGAGATCAAATGAGTTGCAACTACGAAGGTAGTATCCTCAGTCCGCTCCTGTTCATCACACTGATGGACGACTTAGCTCAGGAGGTGAACAAAACAGTGTGAAGGGCCAGAGTAGAGCAAACTCGAGACGGAGGTAATAAGAATTAATGTACGCAAACGACTTAGTGCTCTTGACCGATAAGAAATCCAGCTTCAAAGAACACTCGAGCTCTGGAGCAAGATGCTTGCTGAGAACAACCTAAGAATCAACGCAGACAAGACGAAAGTGATGGCGATGCTAAAAAGAACAAGATATTAAACATTAGAATAGGAGATTACAAGGTGAAGCAGGTTAAGAATTTTAAATATCTGGGGATTAAGTTAGAACAAAATGGATCAATAGAGTTCGAGTTAAACGGCAGAATTGTTAGTGCCATAAAGGCGTACTAAGCGATGGGAAGTCGGTTTTTCGGGAAAAAGGAAATATCGAGAATTACTAAAGTGAGGGTCAGTTATTGTTCCTATTTTACTATACGGAAGTGACTCGCGGGCGCTTACAGTGAGACAAAAACAAAGACTTTAGGCTTGCAAAATGAGATTACTCAGGAGGAGGAAAAATAGACTAAAAAGTGTCGAAATAAGAAGGCTAAAAGTAAAGCCCTTAAAAGAAATGATCGAAACCAACCAACTTAGATGGTTCGGTCACTTAGTACGGATTCCGGGAGGCAGAGTAGTAAAAAAAGTGTGGGAGATGGAGGTGTACGGGAAGAGACCTAGAGGAAGACCGAAAAAATCTTGGGAGTAAGAAGCCTCTCCTGGGCAGCGGAGAAAGAGACAGCCAGAAACCGGAGCTGCGCGGCCTCTATGGTACACTCGAAAGGATATCACGAGGCGAAGATTAAGTAAAGTAAGAGTTTTCGATACCGAATAATTTGAGTTTAGTAAATCTTTCTTCATAATATTTTCTACAATTTTCTACTACACCATCTAGATCTCATCGTGTCGTATGTTTCCGCACCACACTGCCTTCTTTCCTTGCAATCTTCCTAGTGTTTACACTAAAACTATTTCTAATTTCCTTTATGTGTTCGTTCGATGTAGTCAGAGTTAATTTTGCAACAATAACATAAAATCCAGAAACAACGATAACTCTCTAACAAAAAACGAATCGCCTTAAGGTTTCATTTCAAGTCAGAATGTCTTTTCGAAATCAATTTGTCTATGTTATTCGTATTTACAAATATAGATGAGATATTGTAGATACTTAACATGCAAATCTCAATGTAATGGAAAAATAAAATCGGAATAGATAAAATATTTTCTCTCCTAATACTTTTTTACACAAAATAAAAGTCGAGTATTCACAAGACGTTAAGCTAACAGTTTCAATTGTAACAATAAAATGTAACGAGTATATTGCGAAAATTTCTCGAAACGTTATTTACGTAAAGAGAATATTTGATAATATGTAAAATAAAAACATTCGGCAGTAAAAAATTGTCTATCTACTGTCGAATAAGAAGCTTGTCTTCTGATTTCTTAAACATTTCTGTAACTTGAAGACAGTTCGAAGTATATGAAAGAAAATGTACGGAACTACAACTGTTTTAACTATAACTAAAATTATGATTTCCTTGCATGGTTTATATTACTATCAAATAGTTGATAACAAGTTATTCAAGAGTGAAAGTGCTCTTTCTCCAGTTAGGTATGTATGCGCTAGTGTTAAAAGTGCTTTTCCAGCGTTCTCTCAAAGACTTTTGTGAAATTTTCATTAAGTTCCAGCATTTACTTGAAAATTTTACGATTTCAACATCTTGAACTAGCTTCAATAAAAAGATTTAAAAAAGAGCGCTACGGGGAAGCCGCAAACTCCCATTACTTGTTACTTGTATCTGTCTGCTGGCCGTAGATCGCACCTTACTGCCGGAAGATATAATCGGTAATCAGCATGGAAATCGCTGACGTTTTTTATGATGTTCTAAAATGATGACACAAAAGGCCTTCTTCAAGGCATTAAAAGAAAAAAGGTCTACTTAATACGATAACATCAGATAGACGGGAAGATATTTTGAAGAGAAAAAATTTGTTGTGAAATTCGTTGGCTCTGAATCTGTTAAATTTTTTAAGATCCAAAAAGCCCATAGATTCTAAAAGACCTAAATGAAACAAACAAACCATCAAATGATTAATTTGAAATGCCACGTTAACTGTCGGATGAAGGCAGAAACAGAATCGTTTACATCAACATGAAGAAGAAGTTTGCAAGTTTCACTTCTACCAAGAATTTAAGTTTCACCCCTTGTTAATCGCAATACTACATTCTCGTATTTTCTGAGGCAATTTCAAGCTACAGGAATTAAATTTACAAAACTTGAATTCGTGAGACCACTGTTATATGACTCACACCTGAGTTTGTTCGTTACATGCAAGTAAAATTATCAACACGTCTGACGTTAACTTGATAAAATTCATTTATTGATCAACTGTTAGACAGTCATTAAGCAAAAGAGGAATTTAACGCCTCAATAATCAATCCATCAATAATCTTCAAAATTGAAATCGGATATTTCATTAAGTTAGTAGTTTCTGTTCAACGAGGAAAAAATTCCTTTGTCTTAATCTAAATGATCTCAGATAGAACACTACAAAGTTACATAAAGTTCTCGGTAGATCGTGCCTTCAAAGCGATTTTTATCAGGCCCTTCTTATGGAAGCAAGAAGATCAAAACTCTTTTGACTAACGACTTTGACGATGATTTTCTCTTTACAATAAGATTTCTTAGGCACTGTTGCTTGGAGTTTTTTAATATTCCAGATATTATGTATTGTCAAGGTTCCTCTGGAAACTGGTCAGGTTTCACTCTCCAACAAATCACTATCGTTAACCTTCTTAAGAAAGCCAGGGCTCCTCTCCCAAGTCGAAATTTTAACCTTCTTAGAAAAACTAAATACAAACATGGATCGAGTTTTGCTCTCTATTAATATCTTCTTTGAAGAACTAGATACGAATATAGATTGAGTTTCGCCTTCTACACCAGACTTCGCCTTCCGTTAACCTTCTTAAGAGAGCTAGATACGAGCAAACTCCATTAACTTTCTCAAAAGAATTATACACGAATACAAGTCAAGCTTCGTTAGAACACGGATCGGACTATGCCATGCAACGGATCACCTACGGTGTTCCAAGTTCGGGTTTCGGTCTCCATTAGCCTTCTTGAGAAAGCTAAATACAGACAAGGGTCAGACTATGCCATACAACGGGCAACCCGCGGTAGCCCAGTTAGGCTTTACTCTCCATTAACTTTCTTAATAAAGACGAACACGAGTCGGGTTATGCCAAAATCAAAATCCCCCCTTCCCTTAACCTTCCTAAGAGAGCTAAATGCGAACATGTGTAGTACTATGCCACACATATAACGGGCCACCTCCGGTTGCTCAGTCAGGCTTCACCCTCCATTAACCGGTTTAAGAAAACTCAATACGAACACGGGTCAGTCTATGCTATGCAACGAGCCACCTTCGGTAACCCAAAATCGAAGATCGCCCTCCATCAACCTTCCTAAGACAGCTAAGTACGAACACGTGTTTGGCTATATCATATGAGAGGCTAGATTCGGTGACCCAAAGTCGAGGTTCGCCCTCCATGAACCTACTTAAAAGGGCTAGATATAAACGCGAATCAGTCTATGCCCTACAAAGAGCTCAAATTCAAGCCTTGCTCTCCATTAACCTTCTCAAAAAAAGCTTAATACGGACACGAATCGGCTTGTGCCATAGAAGGTGGTTCGTCTTCTGTTAACCTTCTTAAGAGAGCTAAATACGAACAGGGGTCGAACTATGATATGCAACGGGTCGCTTCTAGTGACCCGGCTTCGCTCTCCATTAACTTTCTTGAGAAAGCTAAATGCAAACATGGATCGGACTATGCCATAGGACGGGCCGCCTACGGTAGGTCAGTCAGGCTTCGCTCTCCATTAACTTTCTAAATACGACCACGGATCAGGTTACGCCATAAAACGAGCAACCTTCTGTGGCTCAAAATCAAAATTGCCCTTCCCTTAACCTTCCTAAGACAGCTAAGTACGAACATGTGTCGGACTATGCCATACAAGCGACCATATCCAGTAGTCCAAAGTCGAGGTTCGCCCTTAACCTACTTAAAAGAGCTAAATATGTACGCGAATCAATGCCATGCGACAAGCCGCCCGCTATGGCCCAAGTTCGGGGTTGCTTTCCATTAACTTTCTCAAAAGAGCTAAATACAAACACGAATCGGATTATGCCATACAACGTGGTTCGTCCTCCGTTAGCTTTCTTAAGAGAGTAAGTGAATAAGAATAGGGGCCGAATTATGCCGCACAACTTCCAGTGGCCCAAATCCGGCTTTGCTTCTTAAGACAGCTAAACATGAACACGGATTGGGTATGTCACACAACAGTTTCCTCTTCGATAATCTCAAGAGAACTAAATATAAACACAAACCGACTCCGTTAATCTAGTTAAGGAAGCTGAATAGGAACACGAACGGGCTATGCCATATAACGGTTCTTTTTTCAGTAGCCTTCTAAAGAGAGCTAAATATGAAAAGAAACCAGACTATGCCATACAACGAGGCTAGCCCCCTATTAACCTTCTAAATATGAACGGGGAGCGGAGTGTGCCATTCAATGGATTCCTCCTCATTAGACTTGTTAAAAAAGCAAAGTATGAACAAGAACTGGACTGTGCTATACAACAAGGTTCGACATTAAAAGAACTAAACATGAACGCGAGTCGAAGTATGCCATAAAACAGTTCCCTTTTCATTAACCTTCTTAAGAGAGAGTAAGGTGGCTGAGATTAAGCGATAAATTGTAAATTAATTTACGGATTAGATCCTCTTGCTAGGTAAATATGAACAGGAACCGGACTGTCATACAACGAGGTACGTCATCTATTAACCTTCTTAAGAAAGCGAAATACAAACACGGGTCGAACTATGGCATACAACGGTCCACCTGCGATGGACAAAATCAGGCTTTGCCCTAAATTAGCCTTCTTAAGACAGCTCAACATGAACATGGCTCAGGGTATGCCATACAACAGTATTCTTAAGAGAATTGGGCCATCAAGGTTGAGTTTCACCTTCCTTTAACCTTCTTACGAGAGCTAGATTCAAACACGATCGGGCTCCACTCTCTATTAGCTGTCTTAAAAGAATTATACACGAACACAGGTCAGGCGTCACTCTTCACGGAGATAAACACTCGGGTTTTAGGAGACAAACATTCGGGTTTTATCCTCCAACTGGAAACCTGTGGAGGCCTACCGTCTAGCTTCAACTCAAAAGTCTAGATGCAACTTCCCTGCCAGTGCAAACCAAGAAAATCATCTTGGAACGTTTGAAAGCCTGTCCCCATTAGGATTTTTGATCCGATAATTCTCGGAACAAAATTCCTGGTAAATTTTTAAAAATATGTTGTGAAGTCTCCTAGGAATAGCAGCTCGAGATTTGAGCCTTCTGGATTTTAATTTACAGGATATTAAGACTGAGAGAAAATTGCAAAGTAAGGATTATAATAAGATTGTGGTAAGAGTCCGCCGATTGTAGGGTTTTTTTGTATATCAACGAATCCTGTAGACGCAATTTGGATTTAACAGTGAGGCCTTATCTGATCCATGAGAAAATTAGATACTGATACACAAGCTTTCCATTAGAAGGTAAGCATATCTTGTTTTAAAGAATATTCGATTTTTAAAAAGATTTCTGATATTATCCCTTTATTCTGGCAGAGTATAGACTCGATTATTAAGGAATTACCAACTGTAGCTAGAATAGTCTTGAACAAGCTTTTCAGTTTCAGTGGTTAGTATTATAATATTACTTGAGAGGAAAACGTTCACTAAAAATTTTCTTAATTATCTTTCATATCTTATTATAGTTAATCGCGTTACATTTCTTTCATAAATAAATTTATTGAAACTGAATTGTCGATTTACATTGATAATTCGTGGTATCTTTCACAATCTGGTACAAATCAGCGAAAGTCGCAAATTTTTCAAGCGCGTCGCTTGAGCGTTTCTAAAATCACATTATTTTAAATCTGTTTATTTGTCTTAACAATTTAAAAGAAAGATATTATGCCCGACCATAATTGTTTCATTTCAACTTCCTATCCACTCCCCAAGGCAGCCAAACGGTCTAGTCCGGTACAGTTTAGATTAATCTGAATTAATTGTCTGGTAAAATAACTTTCTATATCCTTCTATTGCTTGTTATGCTATCGATGAACCAATTTCACACAATCATGGGCCGATTCACATCGTCAGTGATCTTGAAATTTATTGTGTCACAATGAGTGAACACTGCAATTCATCATTATAGATATTCTGTAAAAAATAATTTGGAAAATGTGAAACTTGTCATTCTATTAGCTTAAAGACGGTTTATCAGGCTCTAAATATTCTTCATTATTTATTCTGAACTATCAAGACTAAGGAGTAGTATTTCACTTTTAGATTACAAAATTGATTTTGCCACTCCCTTATTTAATTTGGCCGCGTCAGGTTGTACCTCAATCAGCATATTATACATGTAAGCAAATATTGTTTGTTAAACAATCTATGTAATTTTCACTAATTATTAGATACTGTTTTGTTTGCTACTAATTAAACATCAGCACATACATGCAAAACTAAAAAACTGAGATGTGTGTACGTATGTAGAGTTCATTGTCGCGGAAACCTAGTTAACATAAAAAGGTTACATTACTACTAAACCGTAGTGTTTTAATTAACAAACACATTCACAAACACATAAAACAGCTGCAAGAGCATACCATGCATTTATTTAAATTGCTTTAATTGACGACAAACAAGGATGATGAAAATAAATTCCGTTATAAAAATAATAAGGAAAGTAAATACAAGAGCAACGTACCAATAGAATTTTAATTAGAATTAGGTAAGTAATGAAAGCGACTACGATATGGTAACGCACTACAATAAAATTTCCACCTCCAACATCAATGAAGAGTTAAATTAAATTTTCTTTGGAGATCATTAACAAATCCTATGTCCACTGGATTTCTCTATTAATAAGCAGATATCAGTAGCGCAGACAGCAATTTTCAAATAGGGTACGTATTAGTAGTCCACCATTATCATCAACAAATTACATGTCAGCAAGCGGGTCGTCTGATTACTGATTGTTATCGTTCTCACCAGAGGGAAAGAGTGTCATTACCCTATCTGAAACCCTCTTTATTCTTCCGCATGCCGCCGTCTACGAGAGAAATCCGGGGTAGGCACTTAACTCAGCACGTCCACCCCAGATTACCAGATTCGAAATGGAACTAATGAATGGTCTACATTTATAATCAGAACGAACTGAAATTATCATCGTAGCGGATAGACAACATTTGGGGAGATCGGGATAAACGTTATACTGCTCTCTGTATATTCGTATCTTTAACCTCTCATTAGATGACGTAATTTCATTCGGTTGTTGTTTTAATTTTACGGTACATTCACTTTTTTTTAATGCAGCATATACTATACAATATAAATCTGGGACAGAATAAAGTTTTACATCCACTTATCAGCGTTTTTTCTTCTTTAACAAAATCCTGGATGAAAATAAACGACAATAAAAATTATTTACGGTCCATTTCATAAACCGGACTTTTGTCCTTTAAGATATATCTTCATATCCGCGTATGTACAATAGAGGGACAAAATTGGGCAACACTCAAAATAAAGCCTTTCTTTTTTCTCAATTTTTTTTATTAACACTTGACTAGGATTTATTATTCCCATAAATAAAGATAATACATATAAGTATTACTCGCATGAAGATGAAAAAAGGACTAAAAATTCAACTCGGAATACAGATTTGGGAATAACATTGTCTGCATGAGTTCTAAAATTAAGGGCTACCCACGCATGTAAATAATTTCAAATTTGAGACTGGAAGTATTTGATGGCAGTTAAATCATTTAGTTAGTAAACAAATTGTTTACATTAATTAAAGAGAAGAGTTATAATAAATAAAGCAGATCATCACTTGTTGAAAGCGGGAAGAATAAACAGAATCAATTAAATGCTCATTAGATGAACATGAGAACTGTTACCAAAAATTGGCAAACATCTTGCCTCTTACTTATTGTACACAAATGGAAGGTTACACAAACATGATTTGAGAAAACCTTGGTTAGAATGTAAACATTAAATGGCAATGGTTGCGGCTATTAAACCATATAATTTGCTAAAGAGGCATGCATAATATATACAATTGTTTTTATTCATAAACTAAAACTGAAGATTTTCCAGTTAACTGGGTTTCACAATGTATAAATGAAGTTTTCCTATTCTTAAAGACAAGCCAAGAGAAACAGACAAAAAAATATCCCAAAAGCAACTCCATATCTATCTATAAAAAGCTACAAGTGCTGTAGAAAAAACACAAGGATTCAAGATTGATTCATGGAGGTTAACTCGTAGAAGTCGGCTCCTATACAGAAAAACTTCAAGACGTCGACCTAACCCATCTGTACAAACTAAAACTGCAGAATAACCTAAGTTGTTAAGTTTTTCTCACATTATCAGCGGGAGTGCAGTTTTTCCTGTTGACTTTGCGTGCGCTAATATTAAAAGTGTTTTCCTAGCGTTTACTCAAAAATTTTCGTGGAATCCGTAATGCTGTTTTGTATTTTTACGACTTTCCTCAACTAATTCAGATATTTTCAATACGTAAGTTTTTCGATGTGTCATCATGTCTCGTTCAGTTTTGGGAAACGTTCCGGTAAGGTGTTGAAAGCTCAAGAATCTTTTCTAATTCAATCAAACCGACCTATTGTCACGTAAATAATTTTAAACCCAATCGTTCCAACGTACATTGGTCTGCGTGAGTTGCATCGTACAAAGATTTTGCTCGATTATGTCTTCGAACAAGCAAAAAGCAAGGAAAGGCCATAGTTCACTGTTTAGATCGTGGAAGAAAGAAGAATTTTAGAGAGTTTGTAAGAAAAGATATCGATACCTTAATTACAAAATCACGTATCACCCATTGACAACAATGGTTGATACGTGGTTTTGAAACTAAGGTATCGATATGCTCGTATAAATTGAAAAGCGAAGAAATCAGGGAACTTTATCAAAACAAAGTGGAGGAAAAATCACAGGATAACCCAGGTTGGAAGGAGGAAGGAGAACTGAAAAAAAGCATGACAGAATTTTAAGACTGTAGTACTCTCGGCTGCAGCAGAGCCCTGTGGAAATGTTCCACTAGGTAATAAAAGGAGGAAGATTACTCGATGATGGAATGATGACGTGAAAACGAAGGTGCTGCACAAGAAAGAAGAATGGAAAAAGTATTTACGAAGTAAGATTCAAGATGCATAGGACAGGTACATGGATCAGAGAGTTAAGGTGAAGCAAGTTGTAAAAGCTGCTAAGCAGCAGGTGTGAGAGGAGTTTGGTAGATTTTTAAAGCAAAGTCTCGCGGAAAACCAAAAACTTTTCTATAAGGAAAGAAACTGGAGTTGACTGCCCGTCAAAATTTATTAAGGATAAGAAAGAAAATGTCCTATCAAAGAAAAGTGAAATAATGGAAAGATGTAGAAAACATTTCAGCGAGTAATGATACGGATGTAGAAGAGAGATTGGTAATGTCGATGTAGACTCATCATCCCATCTAAGAGGTGATTCACACCAACCAAGAAAAGTCACACCAACTCTTTTCGAGTTGGTAAGCTAAGCTAGGTAAGGCAGCTGGCCAGGACAATGTGACGCCTGAGATGTTGAGATACATGGATGATGTTGGAGAGAAGTTGTTTCATCAAGTTTTTGTGTTGGTTTGGGAAAAGTGCCCCATCTCAAAAGACTGGGAACTGTCCATTGTAAGTCCCTCTTTATAGAAAGGGAGATAATAAAGAGCACAGCAACCACGGAGGTGTCTCGCTGCTAAGCGTGCCTGGTAAACTGTATAGTAAAATACTTGAGAGAAGGTTGAGAGGTACAGTAGAACATACGGTAGAAGAAGCACAGTGTAGTTTCTGGTAAAATCGCGGCACGCAAGATGCTATCTTTGTAGTCCGACAAGTAGTGGAGAAAACTATTGAATACAAAGAAGTCCACGTGTGTTTTATTAACATAAAGAAAGCCTTCGACTGGGTGCCATGGCGAATTATTTGGGAAGCTCTAGAAAGCTACCAGGCCCCAGCAGATCTAATTAGAAGAATTAAAAGTTTCTATAAATTGTGCAGAAATGAGGTAAGGACTTGTCGTTCTTCTTCACTAATGCAGGGGCAGGGCCGGCTGAAGAGCCAGGTTTGCGGGGCAACTGCCCAGGGCCCCGCCCTCAAATAATTAATTCTTTGTATCGATAAGTTCAGAATAAATAAAATTTCTAATTTTTTCTAAATGTTTAAAATAAACGAATTACGCTGTGTCTGAAAAAGCAGTGTATATTTCTTCTTTTTTTATTTTAAGGGCCCCGCAGAATGTTGTTGCTCTGGGTCCCGCAAGACTTCCAACCGGCCCTGTCCAGGGGTGAAACAAGAAGACATCCTGAGCCCGCTTCTCTTTGCGGTAGTCATGGACTATGCCCTTAAAAAGTGTAGATGCTTTAAAAGATTCCAGCTTGAAAATTGGAAATTAAGTTCAGTGATAATAAGTGCCCTTGTCTACGCAGATGATGTGATGTTACTTGCAGATACCGCACATACACTGTAATACAAACTCAATCTTATAACCAATAGGACTGTAAATTAAGACTTAATAAAACAAAGACCATGGTAATCTCCAGGGAGCGAAAGATCCATCGCATTTTAATTCACGGCAAAACCGTAAAAAATGTGTAGGAATTCAAGCACCCAAGGGTATGGATAGCAGAAGATGGAAAACTGAGGAATGAGCTGGAAGAATGATGCACGCAGTAAGAAAAGAGAGATTACTCAGAGAAGAAATTTAGCTGCGTACCGATCCTTCTACGTACCCATACTCACCTACGGCAGCGAAAGTTGGAGCCAAACCGCTAAAACTGAGAGCAAGATCCAAGCTGCAGAAATGAGGTACTTGCTGTTTGTAGCTGGAAAAACTAGAAGGGATCTTGTGAGGAACTCTACCATTAGAGCAGCTCTCACAATTGAACCTCTAGTAAATCGGGTAAAGACGGCAACACCTGAAATGGTTTGGCCATGTCAATATAATGAACCATTCGAGGTACCCCAAGCAGGTACTAGAAGCGAGGGTTGAGGGAAGAGGCGCAAAGACAACATTCGGTTCTCGCTTACAATGAGAGGTAGACTTAGAAGAGAGCAGTTCAGCTGAAACAGGATAGACCGGTCTGGAGGACTTTTGCTAACCTACACCTTCCGATAGATGAGGGCCACGATTAAGTAAAAGAGTTGATAATTGTTATCATCCAATCAAATTTCAAAGTAATGTTAACGTTGTAAATACTTCAATTATACCTAATGCGACACTTACTCTAACTTTGGTATTGATTTTTGGTAAAGCACCGGATATTCCTTTCATGAAATAGGAAAATCTTCTACAAGCAATATGGCGTGCATAGATCCTGCGTTGCCACTCCTACAACTTAGAGAAGATGTGGACAAGCTGCTCGTTTGAACCAATTAATTGATGAACAGTTTCAAAGTGATTCTGAGTAGAAAGATTGTGCAGCGAAGACTGAACATTTGCTGTGTGTGGAAAAGGACATTAATGAAGACTTAGATAGAAAAATTGGTTTTGGGATTTTAGGGGTTGCCAAAACCTCGCTTTGTGTCGATTGGGCAGTTAGGTGCGCCTGCTTTTCAATTCAACAAGTTTAACATCTTCAACTGGCGATCTCTTTCAATGAAATTATCAACTCAAGAAAATTCAGAAAGCTTTTATAGGTTTTCTTATTTCCTACTCTCCTAACCAAACCAGCATCAATAAGAAGATTTAGAAAAAAGTAACGCGACGAAGCGGACAAGAAGTATTTTAAAAAATCACGATCGTTGCGACCTCTACTGAAAATTGAAAAACTAATAGGAAGGTGAACAATATGATTGCGAAGCACGTTGTCAGAACCAATCAGAAGAATACAGAAATTTATAAAATCGTCAGATATAGACATTTATTGTCGGCTCTGGCAACAGTGGCTTGCAGGTGTTGTTCGCCTCTTTTCCGCTATATTTACAAAATTTAAAGCCATTTGAGATCCGTTTCGGATGTGCGGATGTGCATTTTGTATCCAAAACTGTTCGAATTAACCGGATGAGTTGACGCCCGACGATCTTTCTTGGCGTTCGGATTTTACGTCCGGACGAAATACCCGAAATCGGAACGTAGCCCTTGTTGATTTATGGCTTAAACGATTAAGATTTAACGGAAATCATCTCAAGAATCATTATGTTTTTGTTGGCGACCAAAGCCAGTTCAGAGCATGTCAGCGCTCTTAAGCAAAAATTGTTTTGGCCATGAGGGATCCCCTTGGGGGGCTTCGAAACAAACATGGAGGTCTCCAAAGTAAACATGGCGGATCCTATCTAAGACGCCAAATGTCAAGCCGACCCTGTTGAGTATGTCAGTATTTTTGCTGTTTTCAAAGATTCCAGGCAAAACCATTAGATTTCCTGACTTTATTTACATTTCCCTAACTCTATGATTTTTTTGCTATTATACTTTTTCCTTGACTTTTCCAGGTTTTCCCTGTTTTCCAGGTGAGGCCGAATCCTTGTCTAAATCATCAAACAGATCCAGTTTTCGCGTGATGTCCAGAAGTGTACAGATGCTAAAAGTGGTTCCTCCGATCTCATCAAACCTCGTCTCTTCGAAGGTTCTGCCGCCCCTGCGGATTTGGAATCTCATCCACACACCTCCCATTCCTGTTGTGATCACTGCTCGGCGGACGTCCAGATTCTAAACGTTGCTGTCCTATTCTCTTCTCTTGGGGTTCCTCTTGGTATAGCCCTGAGATTCCTTTCTCCAACTATTTCCTTCTCATACTAAGGCCGCTATGGAGCTCCACCTCCACAGCGTACGTGTGTGCAGGTATGGTCTATCGAGCCATATCAAGAACGACACCCGACTAGCTACTACGTACATCGAACACATGGATGGACAAACCTGCTACATCGCCACAGGCAATACACATAATCAGATATGTATACATTGTCCCTGTCGTCGATATCCCATCACGCCGACGCCCAACAGCCTATTCAGCAACCAGAAACAGCTCAGTACACTCAGCAATGCAAAAATTTGAACCCACTTATATAAGTTTGTTGTCTACAAATTCTACAAGAGCTGAATGGAGCAAGCAAACCATCAAATAGCTAACCGTTCATGGTTTGATTAATTTGATATTGCTAATAAAGTATGTTAACTACTAGCAATTCCTTGCAAACTGCAAAGGTTTTCACACCTAAATAAAACACAGGAAAATGCCACCGAACTTCAAGGTTTAGAGGGCTTGGTTAAAGCAAGACCAAACATGTTTCAAGTTTATTTAAATGGATCAACTCGTTACAATCTTTCAAAATCATTCAAATAACTTCAACTATTGAGAGCAGTTGTACATTTTTTATTTCTAATTTATTTCTATTGCCACAAACAGGCATCAGCCTAATTACATGAAACATACAGGTAGAAGGCGTGAGTTGAAACTTTTATGCCAAAGCTTAGCATTGAACCCAGATCTGGTCGGTTGGCGAGCGAGAACTTAATGCTGCGTGCCCCGCCCCTACAATGATAAATAAGGAACTTCAAGCTGTAGAAGTTCATTAACAAGAAACTTAAATCCATGGGTCCCATGTTGTATGATTCACACCTAAATAGAAAATAAAATTTAGCTTAAGATTCTCAATTTTTATTTCTTGCCATTTATTTACGTGCTACCCAGAATTTCCCATAATTCGAATATCCCACGTGAACAAGTACTGGTACAAAGTGCTGTCTTCTTGACTACACGTATTTTCGAGTTTCGGTTCGTTCGAAATGCCTGGAAAAGAATTTGCATCTTCAAGCTTTAGATCTGCAGCTGAAACCCATCGCATACTAAAGAAGGTTTTTGGTGACCAAGCTTTAAGGCAAGCAACATTTGAATGGTCTAAGCGATCGGAGGAAGAAAACAAACATTTTCCCTAAAATGAAGCTCTGGTTGAAAGAACATCGTTTTGATTTCACTGAAGAAATCTAAGCGAAAACGCAGCAGATGCTGAACACACCGAAGCCTGAAGACTTCCATAAGTGCTTTCAAAAATGGGATGGTCGCTGGAATCGTTGTATTCAAGTCCAGGGTGACTACTTGGAAGGTGATAATGGAAATTAAGAATTAACTTATCTAAGTATTCTGGAAAATGTCAGTTATCACCTCGTTATAATACGTTTGAACTTACCTAACTGTCTTAATAAGGCAAAACTTAATTTTTGCATGCGAGGAAAATCATTAACGAGTTGTCTGACGTCATTTCGGCTTTGGGGAAAGAGGATTCGTTTATTGATCAAGATTTTGGACTTATAAAGCAAAGTATTAGACGGAAAGGATCTCGGTCTTCCAGAAAAGCAATTAAATTTTAAAATTTGTCTCAATCTGAACAGAAACGGGACAAGGTTATATTTCAAGATCCCTACATTTACGGAAAAATCTTGTAACTTGAATATTAAATTATGCTTGAAAAACGAGAACAAAATAGCATCTATTTGAAAACAAATCTGCGTAATCATCATCCTAATAATAAACAAAATTAATTTTCATTTGAAAACTAGAATATCTTTAGAATCTCGACTTCATATTTTACTTGACTGCACATTTCCATACACAAACAACGCGGAAAAAAGGAAAAGCGCCACCGTAACCTACTTTTCTACATGCATATTAATTTTAATAAGCTTCAGAGTTTATTTATGCAGTTACATATTTCATATTCATATTTGTTTTTTTTATCGTTATAACGTTCGTTCGCATGCTATGAATAATATACTAAAAAGGTCCTTGTCTATAATCGTTTAGCATTCACAACGTTAAAGCCTTAGCACAAAGATAAATGAACGTTATCTTCAAATGAAAGCATAAATAGCATCTAGGTAATAGAACATTCCGCGCTTGAATTTCGTGGTTCAACATATAAATCAGTCTTTTATGATGTAAATCCTATTAAAGGTGTTATGGTTCACTTATAACAACTCTTGCTTAAGTATAATCCGATTACACGGTGTACAGTCTACTAGAACAGTCAAAATAATTAACAACCTGCACTTCGATTCACCACATCATGAATCGAAATGTTGATAATAATAGTTTCTATTCCTAAGGTCAAACAAAGCGAAGTTCGCGTTTCATTCAGCAGTTTGTCATTCCTTTATAACGGCAACAACGACAGCATTCTTGCGGAAAAAATATATTTTTACTATCGAAACAAATGAAGTTCGAAACATTTTTACGCTGATGCAAGTTGTGGGCGAAACGATGCTGTTAAAAGTGGAGAGCACAGATTTTGCGGAAACCCATCACGTTTTATTTGGTGAGAGAGCCCTCTTCGAGAGGTTAGGTATATTGAATTTGAAAAACCGTGAAGTATTTAAGGACTGTTAGAACCAACGGAAACGGTACAGGCTATGGGCCGGCTTTTTGGGTCAACGCATCGCCCCAAGATGGATTGTATAAGCCTCGCTCGGAAATATCAACCTCGGGGTGGGCTCCAGTAATTAGGGGCATGATGTCATAGCTGCGAAGCTACTAACTTCCGTTAGAATCACAATGAGAATTCTCCCCCTAAGGCTTTGTCTCAATTACTTGTTTTTCATTTGTTTCTCTTTTTTGTTTTTTTTGTTCAATACCGAGAACATAGTTGGCTTTTAGGATATTAGAAAGTACATGCGAACATTAACCTTTGTATACACACGTACGTGACGGTGTTACCAGGTTTTTTCAAACATTTCTCTGAACCTTTCATAAACCTTTAAGCTATAAAACACCCAGAACATTTCACGCTTAAAAAAATAGGGCAACACAAAGAATATTAATTTTATATGGCAAATAGAGATTCGAGGGATAAGTCGTCCCTCTTATAAATTGAAGAAGTTTTTGCCCCTACTCTATAACCACTGTAAGTTTCATGTTTTAAGGAAACTTTATTTTGGTTAACACGATATGAATTACGTAATAAAATAGCGATGGAGTGGTTTTCTCGTCCGCTCTCTCGAGTTTTAGGGGGTTGCATATTCGACAAAACTAATTCAATTTACCAAACACTGTACGGTAAGACAGATAAGACGCTGCTATGTTGTAAGTAGTAATCTGAGCCCTAGAATGTTTATTTTATTAAGGTTTTTCTTTGCTGCTCCCCAATCCCAGGCTTTATGACGGTCGCATAGTCTACTAGATTACGGTCTGAGAGCACGCACATGACGTCACATGTCCTCTTGAGCAAAATCAGCAACGCGTTGCTTGAATCCTGATTACTTTAACGTATTTTTTGTATCGAATTTCGTTACTTATGCTCTTCTTGTGGAATTTTTTTTTACTTTTTCACTTTCTTTTATTGAGCTTCCCCTTCGTTCCGTTACGTCGTTCACAGCAAACGAAATTATTACGATGCCATTAAAAATGAAATTATAAAGACCGTTTCACAAAAGAAACGCTAATTAACTAAAATAAACAGTGCGCGATGTTTACAAAACAAGTATTAAATTTAATTAAAAGGTTACTCTTTTGTGTGTATATTAAAAGTCCATTACAGGGAAAATGCAAAATATAATATGACGCGTTTTATATAATTCTTTGATCCATTCAATTCCACCGACACATTCAAAATGAGGATGTGTTAAATTCACCTCAAAAAGTGTTTCACTGGATTTTATCACTTCAGCGCTTCAGAATTTATATCGCAAAATGTAGAGCAATTTTCTGCAGCAATTGCTTAAACTCCTTTAATGTTCCTACATATATTCTATTTACATTTTATTTTAAAAACCAGAAACGCTTGTGAGAAAACGTGCTGTAATTACGATAAAACTTTCTTGAAAGATTTAACAAGGTCTATGCTGTAAGTCGGATAATTATTTACGTTTTTTTTTTATTAAAAATAAAATTCAGTTACGGAGGGAATTAATTATTTTTAAAAAAAAGTAAAAAGTAAAAAAGCCCGTTTGATGAAATAACTTTTAAAAACGAAAAGAAAAGAAGTTATTGATATTAAGCAAGTACTTTTACATTCTCCCCGTTAGTTACTGATTTAATTTTATTTTAGAAAATGGATTTCTTTTAGGACGCAAGCTTTACAAGCATTTTTAACTGGACGCTTTTTGGTTCTAGGCCCTCCAGACACAGAGCGAAAAGGAAGTTATACATACAATAAAACGCAAAAAATTCAATACAAATATTTAAAAAATCAATCATGAAGGGCGTCAGTGTTTGAAACAAAAAAAATCGACAAAATTTGAAAATATTACAATCCAGTAAACACTTAATTATAGAAGCCCATCAACAAATATTAGAAAACAACCGATTTGTTTTTGAATGGCTAACAGATGTTCATGCTTATTTTCTTTACCAGTTGAATGCCAAGTCCTAGATGAGTTGAGGAATTTTTACGGGACCATACGTAATGAGTAGAACCGGACAGCCTATCCTCGGGGTTAATTAGATGGATCTGAAGTCGCATATTTCCTCACGCCTCCGCGTGGATATCCCAGAAAAAATTTTCCTTGATACGGAAAAGCAAATCTTCAGGTGAACCAACAAGCTAAAGACTCCCTAAACCCACCACTTACCCTCGCTTAACTGAGGCTTGTCACAAAACTCCAAACCCCCTGGGCACAAATTTCATCAATAAGCTCTTCCGCTCTACTAAACTGATCCAGCGTAAAACGACCTCGAGTTCCCAGGCAAGCGTATCTTAGCCAATCGGAAGAGTCCCGTATCTCAAAAAATACTTTTAATGTTCGAAGTAAGAATTCAGAACGAAGACGTAGTACCCCCTACTTCTGGTTATCTATTCAAGTTTCACACGTAAAGGTACACAGAAAACAAATCGAAATTAAAGAAGACCATGTTAGACTACAAATTAAATAATTGTAATAAGATGACAGTCTTATCAAAATTGCTAACCGGATCTACTTTTAAATAATTTTAATCAGAAATACAGCAAATACAGCTGTAACAGTTCAAAATACTGCAATAATAAAATGAAATGTAAACTTATATTCTGTGTCCCGCTTACTATAATAAACAAAATTGTAAATTCATCAACCGTAACTGACCTCAATAAATAAGAAACTACTGAAATAGCAATCAAGTATTAGTGTGAACTCACAACAAATACCATAAAACCTCTTCAATAAGAGGAAACTACAACAAAATACAAGATCACACCAAGATAGCACAGACTAAATACAAGATATGTAACTGAAGCAAACAGTGAAGTAGGTATTTCTTTTGAAGTTTGACCAAAATCTTAATTAGGCAGTAAACGCCCAGCAAACAAAGGTGAGGCAAAATATGTAACAGAGAGGTGATTTTTCGTCAGTTACGTCAGGTTACCAATAAGGAACGTGTTATTAACGTCATATCTACGACGTTATTAAAACGTTATTTTCATAACGTAGAGTAGACCTTTCCAACAGGTGATTCAGTATCTAGTTTTAAATTATTATTATACTTTGCGTAATTTCGAATGCATTAGTGGAAATTTGTAAATCACAATTTTAACTAATCATTGAACGAATAGTAATAGTTAGTATATGGGGCGTAATCTTGAATTACACCGATAAATTAGACATGTTTGTACTTAAGAATTATTTTTTGCAAAAATATGTAGATATAATCGATAATAAAAGAAATTTGATCTGATTGATTGGTGAGTTGGATAGAATTCGCCGTCGATTAAAGAATGAAGAATCAGAAATATCCTGTTCGAAATTGGTGAATTTTTAGTGGTGAAACTTCAACCCAGAGCGCTAGAGAAACCAGAACTTCCTGACGGTTTAAAGCTGTGTTACAGATCTCTACGTAAGTACAGGTTTCTCTGAACTTTCTTTTCTTGAATAAATTTGTGACGCTTCATATCCTTATATATGTTACCGGCCAAACCCGATTTCAGGACAAACTAGTTTTGCCTAGGCTAAACTAGTTCGACCTAGCCCCAGTAGGAAAAATTAGTTTAGGCTAGGCCAAACTAGTTCATCCTAATATAAGTACGCACATACCCAGGATAAACTAGTTTGGCCTAGTCTAAACTAATTTTGTTAAGTCGAAAGTAATTGAGCGAACATGTCAGGACTTGTACATGCGGGAATTCCCCAGTTTCGCCCGGCGCCGCTCTTCGCTCGCCCGTACGTCGCTTTAAACACTCAGTGCCAGCCGTCCGTAACGTATTTAGTGATTTTTATGATTAGTTTAGTGGCTGCAGTTTAAAAATAAAGGTTTAACTCTTAAAGTACATTGCAAGTTAACTTCTTTTTCACTATGGATGAACCTACTTCAAGTCGACAAGCAGATCAAAAACAATGGAGGGAAAAGTTTTTGACGGAAGTTTTACAAAGTGAAAATAAAAAGTCGTCTCATTATAATGTGTTATCATCAGACCAATATTTGAAACTCGTTGAACAAGTTGAAGATGCAGAAAAATGTGAAAAGAAAACACCATTACAACAAAGAAGATTGAAACGATTTGCTGTGCTAAAAATCGGGGATGTGAAAAAACTGATTGCGCGAACTGAAGGTAATATAAAATATTATCTTTCATCCGATGAACTTTATGATGTTATTGACGCAGCTCATGTGGCTGTCGGCCACGGTGGTCGTGACAGAATGTTAGCCGAGACATCAAAAAAGTATGCCAATATTACAAAAGAAATGATAAACCTCTATTTATCTATGTGTAGTGTCTGTCATCGAAAGAAAACAAAGAAGAAAAGGGGATTAGTTTCTAAGCCTATTCTACATTCAGAAATGAATAGAAGGTGCCAAGTGGATCTGATCGATTTTCAGACACAACCAGATGGAAATTTTAAATTTATTATGGTTTACCAAGACCATCTAACGAAATTTGTTTTGCTACGCGCATTACAATCTAAGAGAGCGACAGAGGTAGCCTACCAGTTGAATGATATATTCCTAACTGTAGGAGCGCCGTGCATTCTACAATCTGACAACGGTAGGGAATTTGTCAATAATGTCATAAGTGAGCTAGCTAGTCTTTGGCCAGAACTCAAAATTGTGCACGGAAAACCCAGGCACAATCAAAGTCAGGGATCCGTTGAACGTGCAAATCAAGATATTGAGAATATGATAGGTTCTTGGATGAAGGACAACGTTTCAACGAAATGGTCAGAAGGCTTGAAATATGTCCAATTCATGAAAAACCGTGCCTACCATTCAGGGATAAAACAATCGCCTTACAAAGCATTATTTGGAATAGAACCCAGAGTGGGACTCTCGACTTCCTCTTTGCCGGAAGAAATCATAAAAGATATTCAGGATGAAGAAGACTTGAAAAAGGTAATCGAAGAAGATTGCAATGTTAATCTGACAGAAGACAGTGATGATAACGTTGAAGAAGTAAGTAACCAAGACGAAGTTTGTTCATCTGAAAATGAAATTCAGAAAGCTAGAAAAACTGCAGCAGAAAATCTTGTTAAACAAGCAAAGAAAATGAAAGCTACTTCTGACAAGTCTCATCCACCTGCCAACATTGGAGATAATGTGACTATACCGATTCCAGATGTTGACAAAGGCAAGGGTGATCTGAGAAACATCATTGGAGTTATTCTTCAGACAAATGACGAAGGTTTTTACAAAGTTGGCACCAAACATGGTGTACTTGAGAAACTATACTGCAGGTTTTGCTTTTTCTTATTAAATTATTTATCTTTCTTTTTGGAGCATTCATATTCTAAAGTAATATATTTTCTTTCAGGTCAGAATTCGACGTTTGCAATCAAGCTTTTTTAGAAGTTGCAGATGTGAACCAAGGCTCTGAAATATCATTAAGGACTGCAGCTACGAGACATTCAGTTGGATCAGGCCAAGGTTTTGTGAGATGCAGTTGCAACAAAAACTGTTCCACGAACAGATGCAAATGCAAGAAAGCAATGATACTTTGCAATTCTAAGTGCCACCAAAGTACACCGTGTAAAAATAAATAATTGAGGTACATAAAATTTTTGACAACTCGAAGTGTAGTTATAATCATCGATTCTATGATTGTTTGTATTACCAATTATCTATTAGTTTTAACGACAAATCTTAATAATTTTAATAAGTATGATTATTTTTCCAATTACGGAGTATTTTTTGTTCAGTTTACTTGATTCCAATTAGTACATTAAGATTTTGACAGCTCGAAGTGAAGTAATAATAATCGATACCGTGATTGTTTGTATTAGGTACCATAATTGTTAGTACCATTAGTTTTAACGACAAATTATTATATTTTAATAAATAAGATTATTTTCCAATTACGGAGTATCTTATTTTACCAATAATAATTAAAATTTAATAAAATACCAATTTATTTTGCCTTTCCAGGTATTCTAAAATGTTTAGACAAGGCCATACCAGTTTATCCTGGGTGTGTACGTACTTATATTAGGATGAACTAGTTTGGCCTAGCCTAAACTAATTTTTCCTACTGGGGCTAGGTCGAACTAGTTTAGCCTAGGCAAAACTAGTTTGTCCTGAAATCGGGTTTGGCCGGTAACATATACACACCTTCAGTCAACATAATAAATAAAAATAAAGTGTTTCAGAATATTTCTAATAATTCTAACAACTATGCAAATTAATTCCTAATAATCTCACTGGCAATAGATTCGAGTAACGACAATTTTTAGCTAACTGCAATAATGTAGTTCAACTGGCTTCACCAGAACAAGTCATTTTTGTCATTCTAGCCAAAATTCTAGGAAGGATTAAGGAACAATTAGTTCAACAATCGTTTTCTGACTGGGATTCCCTAAAGAAAAAGTTAAAAGACATACATCAGGACAGAAACCACTACTCCTAAATCATAGAAGAGCTAAATCATTGTAGACAATACCAGAATGAATCAATTTCGGATTCTTTCCAACGCCTAAAACTTCTAGTCTTCTAGTTCAACAATACACTTAAGATAACACAAATTTGTCTGGTAAAATTGTCGCAATTAACGAACTCACTTTAAACAATTTATTTTTCATTCCAATCCACAAAATATCTCAGATACTAAAGTGAAAAGATTTCGACAAATTAAGCGAAGCCTATACAGTCGTTCTAATGGAAGAAAAAGCTTTAAATATTCAGAAAAATATTACAAAGAAATTTTGCAAACATCAGGAAGCTTCTCAATGTAGATCAAGAACGCAACAAAACAAATCTATAGATTTTGTAAATAAAAATTTAAGTTTTAATCAAAATCCCACTTCTGATAACTCACAAGCAAGCTGCAGTCAAAATTCGAATCATTGTAATGAATTCTGAAGATACTACAAAAAAGAGGGTCATGTAATCGAGAAATGTAGTAAACAATAATTTAGCAATCAAAGACGTGAGCAAAATAATTTAAATATTTAAGTAATAAGGAAACAAATCAAAATATAAATTTAAACTACCAATCGTCCTCGATGACGAGCACGCCTGGACAAAATTTCTCAACTAGTGATGCTCGAAAACTAAAACTTCTAATCTCTAACCACACTTTAAACTATGCAGCAGTACAGTTTTCTAATTCAAACAATAGTTATCAAATAATTAGCGAAATCCGTTAAAAAACGCCCCATCGACGTTCCAAGGGCTTATGAACTCGATTCTATCCTGATTACAAGGCCTCCAATGTTTTGTATATCTTGATGATATCGTAATTTACGCCCCATCCATAGAAAAACACTTCTAAAAACTAAAATCAACTCAACGACTGCAAACTTCAGCTTGACAAGTGTGAATTCCCAAGGAGGAAAGTGTCTTACTTACTCCGAATCAGGTGTTCGACATAACCCAGACAGGGTAGCAACAATGCACAACTTCCCAGTGCCTAAGGATCAGAGATCCGTCGAGACATTTCTAGGACTAGTGGGTTACTATCGGAAATTTATGTAACACTTTGCTAAGACCGCTAAACCATTAACTCTTTTACTAAATACGACACCAAACTCCATTGGAATGAATCACATCAAAAATCTTTTGATACTTTCAGAAATATTTTAACTTTACAATCTCTTCTAAGATATCCAGACTTTAATCAAAAATTTGTGCTTACGATAGATGCGTCGAACTTTGCCATAGATGCCGTTCTAAGCCCAGGAGAAGCAGAGAACGACCCACCTATCGCAAAGTCACAAATCTGTCACTGACTGTACAATTATTATTGTTTTATTACACCTTTTGAAATGTCAATATAAAGGAATATAAAGTGATTCAAAAACTGTCGTATGTTATTTTTTGAAGCTCCTTTATCTATCGTTTTAACAACGAAAGTTGTCTTTCAGTAAAAGAATTTTAGGAAGAGTCGAATTTAAAGACGACGGAGTAGCATTAGAGAAAAAAGGGGGTGCACTGGCCCCTTATAAAACACAATTCGAATACGATAAAGCCCTTCTTAAAGCTGAACCACCATCAGAAGTAATTTGGAAAGTTCACGCAATCAAAAGGTGCTTCTTTAAATGTGGTAGGTAACTTTAGCTAAGACTTATTACATTATTTCATACAGTACTTTTATTATTTATCCTCAATGATTTTTTTGTGACAGATGATTTTAAGAAAGCAAATCAAAAAGTACAGCTCACCGAACATAAGGTTGCGGGTCAGCCTGCGCAGAAGAGGAACACAGATACGAGCTGAACGAAAGAAACACCGTAGACGCGTACAGAAATTACTGCCTGGGAAAATCGGCTGATACGAGGGTGGTCTGAAAAGTTTCCGACCTAACAAAGATACAAGACATTTTTTCTGAAAATTTTTTTTTATTTTTCAACATAGTCTCCTTGTAACTCTACACACTTCTCCCAGCGATGCTCCCATCTCTGTAACCCGTCCAAATAGTACTCGGCATTTTTCTCTGCGAAATAATTGTTCACGAAGGTGATTGCTTCTTTATTTGACGAAAATCTTTGTCCTCCGAGCGCAATTTTTAGATGAGGGAACAAAACGAAGTCGCTTGGGGCTAGATCTGGTGAGTAAGGCGGATGGTCAAGCAGTTCAAACCGTAATTCGTGGATTTTCGCCATGGCAACCGCTGAGGTGTGAGACGGTGCGTTGTCTTGGTGAAACAGGATTTTCTTTTTCTGCAGATGTGGCCGTTTTTTCGCAAGTTCTGCCTTCAGCTTGTCAAGTAATGATGCATAGTATGCTCCTGTAATGGTTTTTCCTTTTTGAAGATAATCGATTAAAATAACTCCATGACTATCCCGAAAAACAGTCGCCATCACTTTCCAAACAGAAAAAACAGTATTTTCTTTTTTTGGAGCCGGTTCCCCCTTTGCAGTCCACTGTTTGGACTGTATTTTTGTTTCGGGCGTATAATGGTGTATCCAAGTTTCATCTACAGTAATTAATCGGCGCCAAAACTCGGATTTATTTCGCCTAAACTGCGCCAAAAGAGCGTTGGAAATATTCATTCGAACACGTTTTTGGTCTAACGTGAGCAAACGCGGCACCCAACGCGCGGACAGCTTTCTCATGCCTAAATGTTGATTTAATATGTGACAAACACGTTCTTTTGACATGTTCATAACCTCTGCTATCTCTCTCACTTTAATTCGGCGGTCGTCTAGCACCATTTGGTGAACTTTGGCGATGTTTTCGTCGGTAGTTGCAGTTTTTGGACGTCCCGAACGTTCATCGTCTCCCAGGCTCTTACGGCCACGTTTAAATTCAGCAGCCCAAAATTTCACTGTGGTAAATGATGGTGCAAAGTCCCCATACACAGAATCCAACTCATCTTTTATTTGCGAAGGCGTATTGCCTTTCAAAAACAAATATTTAATGACAGCTCGATACTCGATTTTGTCCATTTTCACAAAAATCTCACATCAACTCCCTCAAACGACTGTTACATAAAAACTGCGCGTCCAAAATGGCTGAAACTTTGGTGAGTAACTGTCAACAGATGAACAACGAAATTCAGTAGCTTTTATTTACGAGTGCTGCCATCTTCACGTTGAGGTCGGAAACTTTTCAGACCACCCTCGTAAGTTAACTCCCCCACGCTTCTGAAGGATTTGCTAGTGTGCATCGAGGGTTCGCCCGCAAAGCTAAGTAAGGCCAGCTGTACGTTTGACTGAGGTAACATCAGATATTCAGTCGGAGCAAACTAAAAGAATAACAAAAACAGGGCTCACAAGAGATTTTTACAAGTAGCAAAAAAAGGTGACTAGAGATTGCAAGAAAGTGACTAAGAAGTGACCAAAACATTGCAGAAAAACAAAGAACTTTATTCATAAAAATAAACTTGTTAACATAAATACAAAATTCATAAATACTAGTTTAAACAGTTGTTAGTTACGTTGTTGCAATGCTAGATTTAATTCGCAAAACCTTTATAAGTGAAAAAAACTAGAAAATGGTACTCTTTATACGATCAGCGTAGAGCGTAACGCCAAGGATTATCTAGAAACCAAACAATAAGAAGAAACTGAAGAACCACTTCCAGTGGCAAAACCTTCTGATATTTTTATTAATCAAAGGAATTGGGTGAAACATAATTTGATCAATTTGGTGTTTGTAGATGAAAAGCAAGAAACCCAAAATGTACTGTCAAATACTACTCCATTCAGTACTGTTGTAGGGTATGATTTTGAATCACGTAATAGTACTCCATTATCATTTGCCAATTTCTTCTTGTAAATATATTTCTTCTTATAGATGCCTAAGAAGAGGGAGCGATCTACAAATAAAGCTTCATGGTCTACAGAAGCAATGAAAGCAGCGCTCTAGGCAATAACATCAGGAGAATCAATACGAAAGTTTGCAGCTCGCTTTGACATACCCTTCAGTACGCTAAAAGATCGAGTGATGGCGGACAAATGTTATAGTCCTTCATTAGGTAGAAAAAGTCTTCAGTGAAGATGAAAAATGAAACTGAAGAAACTGTCCTGTTGAAGTCCAAATTGTATTTCGGGTTGAGTCTTATCGACCTTCGAGTTTGCGGAAACTAATAATGTAAAGAACAATTTGTGTATGGATACCAGGCTAGCTGGAAAAGATTGGCTGTACGGTTTTCTCAAGCGACATCCTAAGATCAGCTTGAGAAAACTGGAGGCCATAAGTGTAAATAGAGTGGTGGTCTTAAAAACAAAGAGGAAGTCCACCCTTTCTATTCTAGCTTAGAACAGGTTGTATCAAAATATAAAATATCGGCAACCAGTTTATATAATGTCGACGAAACGGGAATAACGACGATGCAAACGCCTTCCCGAGTACTGGGTCCCCAAGGAGTCAAGAAACTCGGGAGCCTTGACTAGTTGGGAACATGGGGAAAATGTCACTGTTTGCTGCGCTTTTAGTACAGCAGGACATTGTTCATCTTCTCCAGGAAAAGAATATCACCTCAGGTAGGAAAAGATGGACCAGTCGGATGGATGACCACCGAGCTATTTACAGAGGGGATAAAACATTTTGCCACTCATGTGAACGTATCTGTGGAGAACCCCGTGCTACTTGCCACTACCAGTCACACTTCTTCCCCAAGGTATCTACATACCGGTGGCAACCCCTGGACCTGACATTCTACGGACCTTTGAAAACTGCATTCAACAGAGAATGCGATCTTACTGTGAAGATGAGGGATTGCCGAAAGATCACGCCATACGACCATTCTGGGTTGTTTAATAAGGTATATGACAGAGTTTCAACTCTAGAGAAAGCAACAAAAGGCTTTGAGAAGAGCGGTATCCTGCCTGCAAAAAATCTTAGACCAACAATTATTGCAGATGAGAAAGCCTGCTATACAAATATCAGACGAAGATGCAGCAACCTGAAGTTTCGCACCTACCTCAGCATCAAATTCCACGTGTGCAGATTTATCAAGTCCAATCCCTGCTACTCCTCCGTACCTCGGACACCAATCCATCTAGGCATCCTACTATTAACATCGGTATTTTAAATTCCACAGTACCTCCATCTTCCGGTTCATTACAGAATGCGACTTTCAGAAAACGTACTACAGTTTCTGCGGCAGACGTTTCACCAATACCGAGTTCCTCAAATGCAACAGATAAGAATCCATTAACTAAAGATGCAAGACCACGAGACAAAGGTCAGAAATATTAACGGTCACTCCAATTAAGGGGAGACTTGAAGAAGCAGAACTCCGGGGAAACCTTCCAAAAGGAAGCAAGTTAAAAGAGCCTTATTTTGATAGCTCATCTAGTGATGGCGAAGATAATAACGTTTGTGACGACGAATCGGATAATGACTTTTTCCTCTGCAGTGGTGAAACAAACGCCTCTAAAGAAATGTGTTCTGTATGCAATGAATTCGGTTTATGGCGAATTATGGTTTAGATGGGTCTTGTGTTCAGGATGGACACATGCAGACCTCCAACAATATAAATGTGACTTTTGTTTAAATTAATGTTTTTGATCATCTTTGTTAGTCATAGCTAATCACTTTAACATTTTTTTTCCTCATAAGTCTAACTCTACAGTTATTTCTATTAGATGCTAATGAGTTTGAAACATATTTTAGCAGTAGTCTAACTTATAATAAAACTGGTAATAATAATATTCAGACTGATATTTGCATTTAATTTTATTTCACAGAGAAATCAATTTAAAGATAGTTAAGGATAATAGGCAACTACTCATTCAGCTCTGCATATCTTGAAGCCTTTTCATTCCGAGTTACCCCTTTGATAGCCTAACATTATTACGGACACCCAGTAATGTAATCACTATAAGACTAGAAAATGGAAATTATTGTCACTAACTTGCAACTGTGGACTATTTTAGGATTAATAAAAGGATATACTTCCAAGCCATTTATAATAGGCATTTTTTGTTTCCTTTAGATATAATACTTTCATGATTTTATTTCAGAATATTCTGATTTATTAGATAATAATGGTTTCTGCTTTCTCAAAAGATTTTCCTATTGAAATTGGTCACTTTATATGTGAAATTCTTGCCCGTTATTTTTAAAAATAAGTAAAATCACCCAGGGCTTATTTTTATGCGAGAAATGCACAAAAGCTTAAAATTAGACTTGTAACAAAATTTCCAATAAACTGTATTGTTAGAAAATTACTGATCATAAACTATCACCTACAAAGTTACATGGTAACCTATTGAAGAGCTTTCACGACGTTTAGTGTTTTATAAACATTTTATACTAAGCGAATTTAATCGTAAGAGTAGACGTTTAAATGAGCTTCGATGGTGAAAAGCCATCGATTTTCGAACATTCTTGTTTTATTTAGGAGCAGTTGCTCTAAAAGATGTAGTAGATATATACATTTTTTGTTATTTACACTGTAGCATTTCAATTCTTGTTACATTATCTTGAAAAATTTAGTTATTTATTTACTGACAATATGCTTAAATATTCGTTAATCATAGTAATTCAGTTTATAGCTTAGAATTTTTGGTGTACAATGTTCACACACTACACCACGATTGTGACGTTTATGGCCCATTGGATGAGTTTTCTTGTTTTGAAAAAAAGACTAATGGATGATTTACATAATTGGAAAGTAATTACTTTATTAGTTTTTTAACTGAAATAATATGCAGGTTTTTACATAAGAGTTTATTTAACTTATTTTTGTAAAGTTTTTCTTGTTTTTTAATTATTAATAAAATAATATGTTTTTAAATAACGTCACGGTAATGTATATGTCACGTGTTTATTAAGCCATTTTTAAACGTAACAATGACGTCGAGAAATGACGTGACATTTACCGTTAATACGACGTGTTTAACACGTCAATACGTGATGTAATATGAAATTCTAGCTCAAATTTTAAACCGAAACTAACTATAGATAGTAAGATGGTTTCTTAGCATTTAGCATTCTCAACTGTCTGGCCCGAGTTTGATTATACATGATAGATGGCAGAAACACTGTAGATTACCAAGAGAATCTTCCGTAAGTAAAACTGAACAACAATTAAAGAAAATAGTTCAAGCCAAATTTGAAATTTTATGAAATAATAAAACTACACAAATTGTTCTATTCTTATATCTTAAGAATGCAGATTGCCAATATTCAGAATTTTTTCTGACTGTTGAAGTAGCACCTTGAAGAGCAGAATCCAATACATGTCGTGACTCACAATTAAAATGTAGAAGGCCGGATGTGCAGGATAGTTATAATAAATACGTTCGTTTAATAATAGTAATAACAAACAACAAAATAATAAATGTTATACCTTCAGAGCAACTCTTGGCTGTAAATAATGACAAGCCTTCACAGTACATGTGCATAATAAGAGGCGTAGTTTGATATGTAGTTAACAAGAAAACATCCAAAATATTTTTAAGAAAATATTAAAGGATATTTGTCACTTCCATTTATATTATTCATCACTCTGCAGGTTCATTCACACGATCATGTGCAAACTTGAAAAGTTACTAATTAGGAAAACCCATATCTGTAAGGGATTTTCATAATGTTATCAATAATGTCTGAAATATGTAAAAAAAAAACGCTGTAAATTCTGCGAAAGAAACACTGCAAATCTACTCTAAACACTCGTGGGCACTAAATAACCAACATGCTATTAGTTCTACTTAAAATATGAATTGCTGTGAAACTTGCCTTTTCTTAAACATTCGCGATTCCAGTTGTATCCATTCAACGTACGCAGGTGTTCAATATAATGAGACGTTCAACCTAACAGGTCTCACTGTATGACATTTTTCTTCATATCTTTCATTATTTCTACAACTAGGATAGCTGAAATATAACACCTAATAAGAATTCTTTTAAATATTATTCTTACAAGAAAATTAGAACTGCAAAGTTAGTACGTCATCCACATACCTTATTTCGCGAAAGGAAACATTACATGCATGGCTTCGTTACTAAATAACTATGAAGGTTTTTCATGGCCTGTACTAAATAAGCTATCAAAAAGTACTCGGCAACGTACTGATAGTTCTATTTTAGAATTTACTTTTAAAAATTAAAACTACAGTTGTCTTCACAAAAAACGTAATGTTTCAGTGAGTAATTACTTTTAATCGCCAGCTTCCGCTAATTACAGAAGAAGTTTACTTTGTATTGAACCCTTATTCACACACATACAAAATAATTCCAGCTGTGGTAACCTGCGGGTGGTTTGTTTAGGCCTAGTTAACTAATGATGCCTAATGCATTCAAAGAACTGCATACGTGGTTAAAGCCTCAAGTCATTTAGTCAATTCAGGGTAATTAGAAAATTAAGATATTTTTTACTTGTATAAACGACCACTAAACTTCGACGCGGCTGCTGATTAGATAAACTAAGAGTCAGAATTGTTCTTCAAAACGTCCTAATTTCGGCGCCTCCCTATAACATAAACCATCGCGCGCTGATTCTACTGTACAGTCTTTTGCATAAATAATGTCGCAATTCATTCTTTTAATGAATGGATTAATCAAATACACAAAATCTGATTTAGCACAAATCAGGAAAGGCTATAAGAAGATTTCGAATTTAGATTTTGCATACTTGGTTAACTGTTTATTTAGAAATTATGACATTATTTATGCAAAAAGCAGTACAGAGTAAGTTGCAAAGTGAAGTTAAGAACTTGCTGATATAGGTTTTTATGATGCTATTAAATATCTAGAAATTCTGAAAAAAAATGCTGAGAATTCCGAGAAAAACGCTGGAAATCTACTTTAAACACTCAAAGACACTAAATAAACAATAGATTATTAGTTTGTACCATTCGAAGTGTGGCACTAATGCTGATTGTACAAAAATTACGTGTAGAACTCACAAAACTGTAAAATTGAAACTGTAATCTAAGTACATGCACATACGAGTTTACACAACGTTATTAAATATCTGTATTCTACTCTAGATACTAAATACTCAACAAATTACTAGTTAGAAGTTCAAGACGTAGAAGAATCTTTAATTAAGGACATGTGGTGTCCGGCTATAGCATAATGGTGTGTTTAACGTCACTTTCAGATAGTTCAGTGTTATTCGTTATTAAATATCTGAATATTCAAAGAAGAACGCACAGAGTTCTAAGAAAAACACTGGAAATTTACTCTAAACAGTCATAGACATGAAACAAGGTGGAAATTGCTAATTACATCATGCCATTCGAGGACCGGCGTTAGAGCATTTAGTGGTAAATAAGGTGGCGCAAGCATGTGTACATGAGGCAATTTGCCATAGACGCCGCACAGTAGAGAATACATGAGACAACAAACTACGTACCACCCATAGACGCCAGCCCTGATGGTGTGTTTAATATCAGTTTCAGATCATTCTCCACTGCCTCATTTGCACGTCAGTCGTTACGCTAGTCTTTACAAGAAAAATATTCGGTGAATGGAGGTGGAATGGATAGGTAATTCCACTACAAATTGCCTTGATTTCTTCTTTTTCGAGACTAAACTGCGAATTGTATCCATAACATTAAAAAGCTGATTAAAAATTTTTAAAGTTTGTAAATTTTAGGTAATACATTTATTTTTGCGGTCTTGAATTTACAAGCTTCTTAATTTCTCGTGTACATCTTCTATATATGAACAAACTCTAGTTCTAGCTGTGTTAATCTAATTATTTTTGCAAAATTCTCAAAAAATTCCAAAAAGAAGACATAAATCTGTAAAAGAATGATGAAAACAAAATTGCGACTCTCTACTGTACCAAGTATTTTTCTTTCTATTTTACGTGACTACCATTGCGTTGTTTTCCTTCGGTGTTAGGAAACAAGGTGGAACCAAACGGAAGGACTTCAACTTTATCAGAAGTACCTCGAGAAACTTCTATTTCACTTTCATAATTTATTGCAGACTTATCTGTAGTAGAAGAATGATTTTTTTGATTATCCAAGATGTGTAAATTGCAAAATGTCGTAAGATGGCTGGGAATTTATAAATTAATTGTCCATCGGGCATAGATAGAGATCTAAGAAATAAAAAATGATTTTCACCATCATTGTCTGTTTTCCTAAGCAATGATTACGGGATGAGCAATGACTGCCGCAGGCGGCCACAAAAGGGAATAGGAAGTGAAGTTCTTAATTTTAATTCTAAAAGGGCGAATAGAGATCTAATAAAGAAAGATTTTGACCATCACGATGTCTATTTCTCTTAGGTAGTGGCTTCAGGTCCATAAAAGCGAGTACGAAGCGCGATTCCTAACCTTAATTATACCTTCTAAATTCGAAGCTTGAAGGATAGATGAAATATTTGTTTACAGATTCGATTTAAAATGAATGTAGCGACGAAACGGACTTTGCACATGTTCCATGCTTAATCATTGTTAGAACAGTTGCATATCTTGCTGATCAAGTCATCAAGAGGTGGAAAGAACCGACCCTGAAAGTTGTAACAGTTGCGTTATTAGTTTTTCATTTAATTAGAATTTCCAGTTGTACACACGAAAATTCTCTCTTCTGTAGCTTGTGTAGAGGTTAGTTATTACAATAATTTTCTTGAACCTTCTTGCTTTATAATAATAATAACAATATGATTCTATGCAACATAGCTTATAATCCTAATTTTATAGAAAAGTAAATTTTGGACTAATTTTACATAGGAACACATATATGAGAAATTTCAGGCAGTTAAGTCTGTGCTGATTTTTACAACGGTGAATTTGTACAGTATCAAAGCCCTATTACAAGGGTGCGCTACGGGTCGACGACGTTTTTTCGGGATAGTCAATTGTCACCGACTGGGCCACTGAATGTCGTCGTTCATCAAGTAGGCAACTCGATGTGCTGGCATCACAGGTTCGACTCTTCTCTCGCCGGTATCTGCACAGGAGTGGGCAGCGCTTCGTTGTTCCAAGTTGGCTGGCACCTATTTAATGATTTCTTCTATTTATCTTTGCCCTTTTTCTGTAGTTGATATTATTTTTCTATTTTTGTTTAGTCTCCTTTTTCGATTAATTTGCAAAATCGTTGTGTTCTAGATAAATAAGACAGACATATAGTTTAGAATGAAAGAAGGTTGAGGTTGAGAGAGAAAGTCGGCGTCTCAACGACTTTTCTAAGTGCTACTGCTGCAGAGTTGGGTGCCGCTAACGGTGTTGAATACTACTGCAAACGCTGGGTGGCTTCCTTAGTGGACTGGAACTGGAACACTGTCTAGTTCGCCGATTCAAACCTTCTTGTATACATCTCAAATCGAAGTAGGCTGTGGGCCTTTTGTATCGAAGTATTATTAGATGTAGGTATTGTACAGAATATTTTGAAATATGTACTACATTTGAGTTAAAATTATGCCACTAACTGGTAGTGGTCGTAACAAAAACATTATTTACTTCTCTTTGACATGTACGCTAGGATCATCTTTTGTGTATAAATTCCCCACACAGACCATATGAATCGATGAAGGTGATTTTTCCTGAAATACTTGGAAATAATGATTGCTAATAGTTTTTCTACACCTTTTCAACTTCATATTGGTGCAAATCAATTCCAAATTGAGAATAATCAGTTTCAAACTGGGAATAATAAACTTCAAATCGAGACTTATCAGCTTCAAGTCGAGACCAACGAACTACAAACGTCACATTCGCAATAGTCAATATTCTTAAATTTTCCAGCCTTTAAAGAATGTTGAAAGGCATGGAACGCTACAAAGCTATTGCCAACTTTGATAGAAAATCGACATTAATGTTATAACCGAAGTCAACGAATCCAAAACGGAATTGTACATGCGCATACCTGTTGTGAAACACAGATAGGTAGCAGTGAAAAGAATAAACCAATAAAATCTTAAGAGATTAAAATAATAATACTGGAAATTTAAAAGGCATATTGAAAGCATAAAAAGAAAACTGGGAAGACTCCGATATACGACTCAGGTATGAGAATAACAGTGGTGAAACTAACATTAGAAAACAAGAGTAAACTAAACAAGGGCGGAAAATAGAAGAGAAGACGAAAGAGAGAAAAAAAAGGCAAATACAGAATGGAATAAATGAAATAGCATAAAGATAGGCAAAGAAGAGGAAATTAGAAAAAAATTATAAGCAAAACAGAGATGGCGTGACAGGGAGGAAAGAATTTATCAAAAATAGGAAGAGAAAAAAAAAAGAGTGAAACAGAAATCGCGACAACGAAAAGAAATGAAAAAAAAAGATAAGAAAATGACAGAAAAAGGTTATCAACAACAATTATCACCAACTGCCTTTCTTGGCTTGGTAGTTCCAAGTGTTACATAAAACCAATCAACGCCATACGTGACCACTGTAGATAATGGCAATTTTAAGATAATAATACTGTGGTATCTTAATTCTCAAAATGATTGAAATTGGTTAAGCTTTTTTCTACGCCAAAATAAATTTATGAATTTGTCAATTAAACCTGTGTGCTTGGATATCTGCCGACTATGAGCTGAATTATCAAAAATTACAAATGCAGTGAAAAAGTATACAGGATTGCAGCAAACTTTTTCTAGAGGGCTTCACGTTTTGTGGCCCACCTTGTATTTATTAATGTTTTTAAACATCCACTACTAGATTAAGGGTTATTTGTGTATGATACGTAATTATACAACCAGCATGACTTCATTTATGATGAGATTCAAATTATTTTCAACAGAAATTATGCAGTGGTCGTTATTACATTTTCCTACGTTGAAGAAAAGAAGTAAACACCTAAACAATGTTTCTTGATTTTTGCCGTATACACCCTCTTTTTTAACCTGGATTAGCTGGCACCTCTATAAATACTGCTGTATTGATCGTAATTTTATTATCTTTCAATTATCTTTTGTTGAAAAGCCCGTTAAAATAACAAGAAGTAAGAAAAGTTGCACAGCTTTGCAACACCACAGCGCTACGTATTCGTTCCACCTTTCTATAGCTCAAAGCAGAGCTCATGCTCTGGATGACTTTTAGTTATAGAAATAGAGGGAGTAGAGCTAACAAAGAGGTGCAACCAACACAAAAATAATTTCAGAATTGATTGATAACTAAGAAATGTGATGCTTACCGCGAGCCATAAAAGGCATGTAATACATCTGGCAAACGTCTTACCTAGCAAATAAAAATAGGCTACCGCTATGAGGAAAAAAATATAAAACAGGCTTTGTGTATCACTGGTTTTGTAGATAATAGAAAATCCTTAACGCGTTGTTTTTCCGAAGAGGTGGCCGTAACAGGTTCCAGATATTTTACATTGTTAGTATAGGAAACTTTCCTTCGTGATAACTTTGTATTACTCTAGAGTGCAACTGTTTGCACATATATGAGCCCCAAATATAGAAACAAATAACCAATTGTGCCCCGTGAATGAGAGTTCAATCAAAAAGTGAAACAAGAAAAGTCCAAATTGCAGTTCGAGTTGCGTTTTTCAAACGTTTCGGTATACACAAGGTGCCTAGCAAACCTTGATGAAATTCTCTAACCATTCCGGGTTATTTTGTTTTTCTCTTTCAGGCGGTAAGTTAAAATTCTCGAATCTCAATTTTAGGCAGTCTAGGGTAGCCTGAGGAACAGATTTTCCACACCTCGCAATTTCCTGATTTCTCTAAGATTCTATAAATTTCCCCGATCTTTTCCTGATATTTAAAAAATCCCCAAATTTCTGATTTTTCCCGGTTGCTGAATACGCTGCAATAGTACAGTTTTGGCACCCGTTAAGATGTGATTGGCTGTTTTGAATAATCAGCGACTAATACGTAGAGTACCGAACTCGGTACCAGAATGTTGAATGGAAGCGCAGCGCCGCAGGCCGAAATGTTGCTGAGTTATCTACATTTAAAAACTAGAACTGGTGTACTCACTTTCAGCTCGAACTTGCCCGCATCGAGCTTTGTTACCCTCTTATGAGTCTAATTACTAAAGCGCCCGTTTTACACAATTGCACCAGGGCCCGCCATTCTTAAGTTGGCAGGTCTTTCAACACTAATTTGATCGTATACCTTCATCGAGCCGAGGTGCAATTCAACGCAAAGAAACGAATAGCATTAGGATTAGGGCCGGGTTTTTCTCCACTCCTATCCTTCCGAGGCCGGTTTTTATGCAGTCGCTACCTTGAAGACAAAACAAGTCAAGATTGAACATACAAAAAGAGCCAAGTGTCGATTTCGAATGTAAGATGTAACAAAGGACTTAGTTCTTCAAAACGGGCACACAGAAGCCATGTTTTCAAAAACATTAATAATAATAATAATAATAATCATACCCCTAAATATACTTCGCTCTCCCCCGAAAGGAGCCTGACCTAAAATCAGTAGATTAAATATAGATTTACGTAATGACTTTTCAAGAAGATTTGAAATTTGGTCCATGAAACATAAGTTCCAATCTGGCCCGCACCAAGTTTTATTTGCCCAATCCTAGTCTGACATAAGTTTTTTTGAATATTTCATTTTCGATTACTGTCTACGAAGGAAAATAGTAGATAGCTAAGACATTCTCAATTCTTGGAAAGATACCACTATGGAAGGGCTAAGAATCTGCGTGCAGCCAAAATTTGATTGTGCAATCAGATAGTGATAAACAAGATGTCAGTGTGATTCCCCTAGATCATGACAGACTAAAAAATTTCGAAATTCATTTTAAAGCCAATTCTGTCAATTTAAATTCAGTTTTAAGTTAGTCGTTAAAAGATTCATTCACACAACTAAAATACGACAAATTACTGATGCCAATGCTGTTTACTTATTTAGTAAAATTACTATGATTAAGGTCACTTCTTGTATGCATCATATTGTAGGTTTTTCTTGTAAAGTTTAAATAACAACAAATAGCGATATAGATAGAAAAAGAATAAACTTAAAAAGTATTTTGTTACTTGCGATGAAACACGAACAGTAAAGTCTAATTATGGAAATTATACACGCCATAAAATATTTATACCGTGTAGTATAGTATGTTGTGTACTCATTTATTCTATTCTGCATGCGTCTGTAGCTTTGTATTTACAAGTCTATTATGCATCATAACTAATTCCTTACAGCAGTTATTATGTTAATCGCGGAAGGAATAATAAATAAATATACACTGTGCTGTAGTAGATTGACATCAATCAGTTTTATTTGAATTCCGCAATATTAAAAGAGAACCAAACATAATCGTCACAAATTAACCAGAGTTAATAAATAAATCAAAGCGTTCCGAATTTATTTTGATGCTCGTTTTTTTTCTGGTTTCGGATAAGTAAACACGTCGAGTTTCTAATATCTATTTAATTACATAACAAATAAACAAGTACAATCAATATTAGAGCAACTATAAGTAATCAACCGTATTATCAATTTACTAAGCTTTCGGTTAAAATTTTTAATAAACATCAATTAATTTCCATGGCAACTATTGGTGGTAATGCTTATTACAACAAGCTGCCAATTTTGTTTTCAGAAAACTCTTGCTGTTGGGAAATACATATGCAGTTAATTAGAGTTGGCTATCGACAAAACAACCATTTAAATACAAATTAAGGAAGGATACTTTCGTGAAATCCTAAGAATAGAGTCCTCAGTGTTGTGATTGTCTACCCGTTTCACTTTTCTTAATTGTATAGAGAAACGTCGATGTTTCCTTTTTACACATACAGCTTGGAAATTTATAAATCCTTTAGAACAAAATTTGACGTCGTTATTAATTATATCACTGTCAAAACCAATTATTATTGGACTTAAAACGTGAACATTCTCTTCTGAGTACATTTCTTAATAGCATTAATGTAATGAAAATCCATTAAATTGCCACATATTAAGTTCCCTACCTTTTCTGGCGAGTACGATCACTAGATTGAACGTAGAGATACTTTCATTCAATTGATTCATGACAATACAAGCAAGGGCCTCCTTGGAAGGCAATGCTTCTCAGATTATAATATCCTGCGAATTTGGGAACATATGCGTAAACGTTTCGATAACAAAAATCTATTAATTCGAAATCATTTAGATGTAATTATTAATTTAGAAAAAAATAAATAGAATTCCTAAATTAGTAGGCACTGTGTCTAAGCATTTGCAACCACAAGTAAAACATTGGAATTTTATAATCACGCATTTAGTTTATAAAACGCCTTGATAGCCCTAGACTTGTTAAATAGAAGAATTTAAATAAAAACTCGGTATCATTGATCTTAAAAATGAGATACCTTATCAGAAATACTAAAATAATCCAGGCAAAACAGAGAGACAAAAAGGAATTCTATCCAAAAACATGGGCTTTACATTCATCCAATTCCTAAAGAACGAGATCGCAAAGATAGCTCTAAACGTAATTTTTGTCAAGGTGTTCATAAGAATCACAAACATCATAGATTTTGAAAAATATCGAAGCTTTGTTTAAATCACGACTCGGTGCAAGGATTTCTCACCTCTGTTAATTCTGTAGAAATGTGGAAAATGTAATGAGAAGCAAAATACGCTACTTCATTTTAAAAAGGAAATTCTGGCTATGAGCGGAAGCACTGATAATATTGAGAAATACAACATTGTTTAATAGTTCAGGAATTCTTTTGATTAGAGCTCTCTTAGTGCTTCACAATCGTCGTTAATAACTGAGGTAGCTTCGCATTTTTGCAATATTAAAAGCCTTCCAATCTACAAGACTTAAAGTAAATGTAACTGTTGTTAGTAAAACAAACTACATTGGTTTCAATAACTTAATTTACTTAACAAGCCCAACTGGTTCATAAAAGGATGATTGATTAATATCAAGAAGACCAAAATGCATGTTGCATTCAGAGTTAGTTTGTTCAATTGAAGAATAATTGAAAATGCTCTCATCTGAAAATATTTTGAGCAGATTTCATTCGTGAGCGAACAAATCGGTTCCTGCTTCGAAACTCAAAATATTGAAGAACATCCAGAAATCAAAATGACGTCTAGTTCACGTGACTGATTGGTCATCAGTTATGTCGCATTCACATTTGAAACGACGTCGAAATGTCACATTATTATTTAATAGTGTAGACGTCTTTTTCAAGCCATTAAAAATAAAATTTTTGATAAATAATTCGAAACAAGAATGACGTCTTAAAAACGTCAATAATTCGGATGCGTCATCGACGACAATTAATCAGACGAATTCGACACCACCCTGCTTGTTGGTACTGCTCTAGAGGAAGGGAATTCAGTTTTACACAATTTCGTCTTTTAGAAGTGAAGTGAAAAACAAGATTTTCGGAATTTACAATCATATATTTGCAAAGTCAAGTATTTCAGCAATCCATAAAGATACAACAAAATAAAATGTAGTAGATACTTATATCTTTCAGTTTAGAATTCCACGTAGCTCTTAAAAAACGGAATTAGCATAAGAACATGTACAGAAGACAAGAAACTAATTCTCTTTTGTTGCAAAAGGTTTTTGAGTCCGTCTTCTTTAGTGGTCAATGCAAAATGTTGAAGCGCCGCGGTCTTTGCCCTTAGATATGCAATTTACATCTTTCTTGGCCGATTTTTGCGCCTCCATATCTGTGCGCCCTGAGTCAGTCACCTCATTGGCTTAATGTCTGAAGCCGGCCCTTAATGATAGCATCGAAATTAAATTGTAAAAGTTGTTTTGACTTAAAAAAAGGTTTCAGTTAAATCTCAGTGGTCTGTCGAAGAACAAGAATATAAAAATCACTTTATTAGAAATTACAAAACCGTACGAAGATGATCAAATTGAAGTTTCCAATCCGATGAAAGAATCTCCAGGAAAGTTATAAGATTTATTTTGCCTTACAAAGAAAATCTTGAATAACCCGAAATTGTAGTCATTGTATGATAAATTTCTTAATGAATACCGTGGTTTAGGGCACGTGGCAAAAACTTCAGATATGGCTTCTAATATCGTGCCGCATCATGGAGTTGGGCTCGATAAACAACAGTTTAACTGATAACTAAAATGAATTCGTAGCAAGATGCTCAGCAGTTGTTCGGGCTTACAAAGTAGAACTCGGGAAAAGAAAGCTATGACCTGATCATTTAATTAGAACTCTTTTCTTCAGCTTTTTGTTATGCAATCTATGAAAACTTTTATGTTACTAGTAAGAAAAATTTTAGTATTAACAGAAAAGAGAATAAAAATGCTACGTTAAGTTAAGTTCGCAAGAACTAGAGCCCCGTTTCGATTCCACGTCCGGACGTAAAGTTTTTACTCATAGCCGTTGGTATTGCCATGAATTGCTTTCTTGTTCAGGCATACGACGCCGACGGACTAGTTTTATTCACTGGTCGCTTTCTTAACTTCGTCTGCGACCTAATACAAATAACCTGAAAGATCATAAAAGATGGTGTAATGACACTGGTCCTTTGGTCAATCGTCCTAAGACGGAAGTAATTTATCTTGACCAAGGAAATAAAACAGAAGGTTTAAAAAAGCCAAGTCAACAGCGATACTGTAACAGCTGGAGAATCAATGTTCAGATAGCCTACTGTAGAGCGCACCACCAACACCTCAGAATGCACAGTTATAGCTTGGAAAGGAATTTAACACCGGCATACCAGAATAGTCCAGTTAGTAGAAAAACAAATGCGTTTGTCCACTTATAGGATGACATTGGCGGACGATCGGTTAAGGCCGCATAGAAAGTACTCCCTCGTAATCCCAACTAAGAAACAGTGGAACAGCGAACAAATGAACTTCCACTGGTTTTCTATACACATGGATCACGTATAGATGACAGGCAATCCTCGGGTGCAGGCATTCACCCGAAAAACCTACATGTGCAAGAGAGCTTTGCTTTGAGAAAGCGCAAGTTTATTCTATCGGTGGCATATAAGAAAACGAGAATGATGGAACAAAAGGTAAATATTTGTGGCACTGAAAGCGGTCTGCACAGCCAAGACAAACGATTCTTTTGTGCAGGAGTGCGCAGACGCTTTGGAAGAGCTTGTAGGTTAGTCTCGTCTGGGTTCCTGGACACAGCTGAATCAACAGCAGCGAGAAGGTAGATGAACTCGTCAGTCTCTGAGCTTTCTAGAAATATCAAGACAACAGATTTCATGGGCCAACGAAACTCAAAAGGTAAGCTAGCTAAGTAGCAGTGGCTATCGTGAAGCGAAAAACTTTTCAAAGTTAAGCTGGCTAATAGACAAGAGCCGGAGAACCCTAAGTCTTCTAATTGGGGTCTTCACGGGCCACTACACCTTAAGAAGGCACCTCACCTGCCGCTCATAGGTGTAAAGGAAGATCCAATATTATGTCCTAGATGTAAGAATGGCGATGAAACGTCTTTCCATTTTCTGGGAGAATGTGAGGGTAATAAAAACTTCCAGAATTCTAAAGGTTTTGTAGAATATCTGCAATTTGGTGTTCCGAACAAATACAATCAATTTCAATATTACCTTCTTCTGCCTTTTCATTTATAAAATATCTGACGTCTATGTGCTTGCTGCGGCGATTAAATTAACAATTTCTTATTATTGTTATCAATATTACCAGTACATCTTCCAATTCTTCAAGTATTGGACAACTTTTAACTTGTTTAAATTTTTTTACCAGAAGAATCCAAAAACATTTTTTCTGGCTGTGGTATACTGTGTTTTATCATGATTTTAGAAACGCCTGCTTCTTCCAATTTAAAATTTTCAAGCTTTGTTCCATTTGTTATATTTTTTCATCTTCTTTATTAAATTAAAGGCATTTTCTTCCTTTTGCGTAACCGACATCTTTTCACATTGCAACACATACTTTAAAAATGTCCATTGTGTTAATCTGCAACATTTAAATCTAATTTTATCTTCTTCTGCAACTTTGTAACTTTTCCATTTAACTCATCTATTTCTTTAATGTCATTACTGCAAAAACTTAATTTTTCTTTAACTCATTTGCTATTTTCCTTTCTTTAACACTTCAATTTTTCTATAGAATTATTCATTAAATCATTACCATTAAACGATCTTTTAAATTCTGACTTTATTGATCTTCCTTATTTAAAGTAGCATCAACATTATTGTAATGTTCAGCGTTTTCTTGTAACTCATTAAAAATCATTTTTAGTTCACATTTTTCTTTTAGTAAGTATTAATGTACATTTCGTCTTTAATAACAGAATTATAATTGTTTCTCTTTATCAACTACATGCATTTTTTTCTCAGTTAGTTCTAAGAATTATACTCTCGATAAAAAGTTTATTAATATTTGTCCAATGAAGAGAAGTTCATTATATTAACAAAAAAGGTTTTCATTGTAATGAGCACAGTTCGTAAATGCAACGAATGTATTCATTGAATTAATTAAGACTTTCATTAATATTGTCAACTGATTTAATTATGTGAATGTAAAATTTTACATTAAGATAATGAATTTGTTCATACATTTATGCACAAATGTACAGTGATGTTATAAGTTTATTAATTATAATAATGTAAGACTTTACATTTAGATAATAAATCAGTTCGTTGTATTTACGAATGATCATACATTTAAATTACAGAATTTTAATTATGTTCATATACTCCTGCTTAGCAAAACAATGAATCGATTTAGTGATCGGAAGAACAAATACACAAAGCGATTTATTACTTTAAATGTTCCCTAGCATGTAGTTTCTTTAATTTCTGAGCAAATGAAAGCATTTTTCATTTCCATAAATTTTTAAGTAGGACTTTCCGCTTCGTTTCTTTTTTTTGGGAAACAAGCAAATGATTAATAAATGTTATATACAGACTGGGTTCGAGAATTACTTCTAAGAGGATTATCTATTTAAAACTCGTCAATGTACAAGTTAATAAGGAATTAGTTTTATTCGGATACATTTTCATTTTCTCCTGCCATAAAGCTTGTACAATCTGATCTAAGGTCATATAGTCCTGTGTCCTTTTCAGGAAATTATTTTTTCGTGTACTTCTTTTATTTTTGGCTTTAGAAGCATTTGTGCGACTTTTAATTTTTTTTTCACTGAAATCAAATGCTCAAGTTAATCACGTAATTAACTTCAACTTTTGATTAAATTGGCTTTATGTAACCGAAACTGACGTGAAATGTAGAAAAATCCTAGAAGAACTCCCCTAAAATCCAAGACGTGAAGGACCAATCTTTAAAACAAAATAAAATGAGTACAGACCAATATCAGGTTTCAAAATAAAAGTCTGTTTCTAAGTTTATCTTTTTAGTGCCAGAAGCAAGAGAGAAGGAAAATCTAGTCTCTACACACGCCTGTTTTAAATCTAAGACTGGGTTTATTTTTTTAAGTTGCCTTAGAAATTGACTCAATTACAAAATGTATTTTTGTTTGGAATCGGAACCGGAGTCAAATCGATTATACCGATTCCAAAATCTATTTACGAAAGCACGGCTGACAGTAGGGTAACTGATGCCTACGGTAAAATTTCTTAAGGCGCCTTCATGTGAAAATCAGGGTGGTGCATGTCAGACTTATGTAGTTGTCTTATTCATGCAGCACGTCACCGAAAATTACCTCATTTGCTCCGGTCCTGATTTAAATAATCCTCAGCACTATGTTAATTCTAGAAAAAGTACTCAGGGACTTACAGATATGGGTTTACATAATGTTATCAATAATATCTGGAGATTCTGGGAAAATTGCTGAAAATCTACGCTAAAACTCGTCGGCACTAAATAACCTACAGATTACTAGTTCGAAACGTTGAGGTAACTCATGGCGCTGCACTAATTGTACAAAAAATTCGTCTAGAATTCACAAAATTATAAAGTTACAAATCGAATTATCGAATTCAGGAACTTACAGGTATGGGTTTTCATAATGATATTAACTGCTTGAAAATCCCGACAAAAACGGTGGAAATTTGCTCTGGACGCTAGTAGATACTAAATAAGCAAAAAATTATTAGTTCGAAACTACCAATTACGTCATGCCATTCGAAATGCAGAAGAATCTGGAAATAATCCGTGGTGCGACGCGCTACGTCGACAGTATAAAAAGAACGTCTAGAATTTCAGAATTAAATGTCTGAATATCTGGAAAGAACGCTGCACGTTTTGGAAAAACGCTGGGAATTTACTCTTCAACACTCGTCGACACTAAATAAGTAAAACAATGTAAGCTCGAGAGTACGAATTACGTCATAGCATTCAAATCAGGTCAGATAGGCTATTTGGCGGTTATTGCAATTTTACTTTCCTCCTGCCTATATTTATTCCTTCGGAAAAAACAGTCTTGTCTTTTTACATATTCTGCCTCTATTTTTTGGGACATCAATTAGCGAAATGTCCCTCAAACTACCTACAGTATTGTTTGTCTTTTTAAAAACACTTTTTTTCTGCTTATTTACGTTATGCTCTTCACACTTGAATGCTAAGGCTTCTTCTTCACGGTTTTCTTGCTTATTTCTAGATTCCTCTACCATTAATCTGGCTGTCAAGTTTCAGGCGAAAAGATGACATGGCAGGTCACAAACCTTTTATTTTACATTTTTCATGTTCATTGTCATTTTGATATCTTACTTAGGGATACTTCAAAAGATGTATTGCCCGATCATAGTGTCTACCATGGGCGCTATTTCTAGCTAAGAGATTTTTAGATCACTTAGCAAAGAAATGTAAAGATAACTTGGAAATTTCAGAAATTTTACATGATTTTTACGTAGACAACTTATTGAATGGTTGCAATGATCTAGCCAAGATAGGTGTTAGAGTGTTCTTCAATCTTGCTGTTCTCAACAGCTTCCAATGATATACGATGGAAACCTACTAAGCAGTTCTGCCTTTAGAATTTGGTGAAAACGAAATCATCAAAGCACTAGATTTAATGTGATCGAGTCAGCATGATCAAGTTGTTAGGCAATAGAAAAAGCGAAAAATCACACACAGTTACCTACTAAACGTATATTACAAAGATTTCCAACACATTAGGTCTGCTCAGTCCTTGTGCAATTACAAAAAAACACTGCTCCAAAGGTTGCGGTAAAAGATATCAGAATGGAATGACTCGTAGCAGAACACAAAGCAACTTATGAAAAAGATTTTGGTCCATTTCTGAGCAGACAGAACCTATTCAACCTGTTATGGGAAGCTTACCTGAAAAGGGTTTCCTTTTGGGCTTCCACTTTCAACTAACAGGCACTAGCTATGTTGGGCCAATCTTAATAAAAAGCAGAGAAGATAAAAGACGGTAAATCCGAAAAATGTGTACATTTAGAGTTTCAGTAGTCTTTCAGTTGCTTTGCTTAATTTTAAACGCTTTATGTCTCGTAGGGAAAACCCCTAGATTATTGCTAAAAAAAATTGTTAAAGCCAATAAGAAACTAAAAGATTTACGTACACAATAAGAATGATCAAGACATAAAGTGGCACTTTAGTCCTGCATACGCACCCACTATTAAATCTATTAAGACTATAGGACCAAATCAAGCATTTCTAAACTCTAGACATATCTGCTCTTCATCAACTTATCCCTCAGATCCTTCTCCATTAACTGCGGCTCATTTTTTTAATTGATCGGTCGTTCACTTCCCCATTGGAACAAACTTTCAAGGAAATGTCGCAGAGCTTTTTGTCAAGATGTTAAAGAATTGAACAGAGTAGACGACACTTTTGAGGCAGTAGGCATAAGGAATACATATTATGTGATCTTCAGCTGATAATCAGTACTTAAGTTCGTGAGTTTGTCGCTATCTTCATAAGTCCAATGTAATTGATTTAATTAATTTTATACAGTTCGCATGGCTTTTATTATTATCTACACATCAGTAGGGCATTTTGTATAGAACTGTGCATAATAATCGATTAATCGGAAAGTAATCGATTAATCAATTCATCGAAAGTTCGATTATCCGATTATTCGAATTATCAATTGATTATTCTACTAAACGATTACACGGATTATTTGAAATCAAGCCGGTTGCGTCTGTTAATCGGCATTATGTGCTCTAGTTAGTAATAATTGAGGAATGAGCAATTACTGAACGAATCAATAACCAATTACTTGATTTTAATTTCCCTAATATTATTTAAGGGTTGTGTTTTAATCTTACCCGGGACGTCGTAATTTACCACAATTTTTGCTTATACCTCTAGCTGCAGAACTAATCGATAATTTTTCTCTTCATCGCCATAAAAGTATTGATGGATCAGGGGCGTATTTACAAAACTTGTTGTCTGTTTTGCCAGAAAAAAATTCTTTAACATGGAGTAATAAGACAAAAGAAAAAGTGAAGGCAGAATTTTGATGTGGAGAAATCAAGATGCTTTTACCTAGAATTTTATAATTGTTATTATTTTTCTATTGTTATTATTATTTTTCTTGAAGTACTATAGATGGTCTAAACCCTTAAGACCAATAATTCCAAACATCTCGTGTATACGGATAACGATATCGGCAAACAAAAAATTGTTTCCCACTTGACAACTAATGCTCTTTCCTATGCTGCAATTAAATTTCGTCTAGCTCCCACCCACTGGATTTTTCCTGGATTTCTTTTTATTGAAATGTGCGTTAAAAACCGAAACCTTTACCGACGGTATAAATTTTATCTCCCGATCTTTCGTTTCGATCCGGCCATCGCTTTTGGACTAGTTTTGGTTTTTCGTTTTTTGAACCGAAAGATGGCATTTTCCGGCGAACCTCAATACACAATTGAAGCCAATCGATGGAGGCTATCCACTGATGCAAGCCGTTTCGATTAAGTATCGCAAATAACGGCGCTATAAAACGTCAAAGATGCATCATGCCGATTTTTTGAAATAATTATACCGAAAAACAATTGAAACTAGGTCGAACTGCACCTACATAAAAGCCTATACTCTAGCCTACACAACAAAAGAAGTGTCATGTCGATACGACTATTCGTTCCCTAGACGCTTCACTTTTGGTTTTCCGGGGGCGGAGAGAGAAAAACAATAGCGAATCAGATCGTTTTTAGGCCCAGCCGCTAAGAAGGGTCGGTTCTATGTAGAACTCGAATACAATGCTTAAAAGGTGCCCCAGGGCACTAAGTATTCAGGGTAAATTTGTTGCTCTCTTCTTCTTGCTCTAAAAACTTTTTTCGTTCGAAATGGAAATTCCCCTAGCGCTGCACCTGGTAGTGAGAGAACTTTTTTCTAATGGTTAACGTACACCAATTCCCCCTCTGCCCAACGCCCATATAATCAAACTCGACTTTGACTAGCTCAAAACAATGATGGGGCATCCCAAAAATAGCGTCCTTCCTCGAACTCCTCGATCACGGGCACTAAGATTCAGGTGGTTTGCTCCCCCCCCCCCCACGCTAGCGAGCCTTGGTGATCTTCGACTTAAAATTAATAGTCACAGTATTAAATGAACATTTGGTACAAAAAAAACACGACATTAGATTTTTCAATTCATACATAGGCTACGTAGACTGGGTTTGTTTTTAAAAGCACATTAGTAATTTCTATTTGAGTTGATGAAGCTCATAAACCTAATAGCTGATTATTTGATAGTCAATAGTATGTTTAATAAATTAGATAGTGATTTAGTGATGGTAATCGATTATTATCATATCAATTTGAGTAATCGATTAATCGATTAACCCATTATTCGGTTAACTGATTATTTCATTATTCCAATTATCGGATTAGTCGATTATTTCGATTATAATTAATCGATTATTCTTTTTAATCGATTAATCGATTATTTTTTGTAATCGATTACCAATTCTTGAAATTGATAATTGCCCAGCCCTAACCTTGTACACTAACACGCGGTAAGATACACGGCGTAACAGAAAAAATACCATGTGGCTATAAAAAAATGCGTCCTGTTGAACAGATAATAGCAGATACTGACCTCAGATTTTGGTCACTTATAGTGAAAGAAAATAAAATCGTTTGTTGATAAAATCAATGAAACAGTTAATTAAAAAATGAACAACAAAAATGTTTTTCCAAAAGTAGATTTTATATTCCATATAGAGCAACCCAAAGAGTTGGCAATCAGGAATATTTGAAGGCTGTTCATTTGCCCTAGCAAAAGAAAGCAACATTTCCTTCTAAAAAAAAGTAACTGTCAACATACGAGGGGATACCCAAAAGTAACCGGAATAACGCTGAGGTGGGCGGGGTTTCCGCTAGACGAGTTCAATGCACTCAGTGGTTTCGCCTGGGAAGGTTGTGTCTGGTCTCAGTCAATTTTGTTGTTAAAAGCAGTTGCGCTTGCTCGTCGTTTTTTTGTCATGGCGTACTTAAGTGAACAGTAAGTGGCTGTGGAATTTTGCTTCCTGCTCGGGGAAAACGCAGCAGAAACTACTATGATGTTGAAAAAAAGCCTACAAGGAAAACACATTGGGAAAAACTCGAGTGTAACAGTGGTTTTCTCATTTTAAAGGGGGCGAAATGTCGATTAATGACCAACCTTATTCTGGACGTCCGTCAACTTCCCGAGAAGATTCGTTCAATTGTACTTGAAAAACCGACGATGGACCATTGCAGACATGTCGCAGTTATCTGGAATAACTTGGTGATCGATTCAGTGAATTTTATTGGAAGATTTGGGGATGAGAAGAGTCGCTGCGAAATTTGAGCCTGACGACTGATGAGCAAAAAGAGCGTCATGGTGTTATGGTTACGACCCCGAAACCAAACAACAGTCAAGCCGGTGAAAGACTTCATTGTCGCCTCGCCCAAAAAAAAGCCATCAAGTGAAGTCAAACATGAAGACGATACTTTATGTTTTCGATGTGAGAGGGATAGTGTATTCTCAATTCGTTTCCTCAGATCAGACCGTTAATGCGGCTTTCTATTTGGAAGTTCTCAGAAGATCGAGTAAAGTGTGCAGCAAAAAAGGGCCGATTTGTGGCAGACGGTGGATCATGCCAATGCACCTGTTCACACAGCAATGCCAGTGCACCAATTCTTGGCAAAGAACGACATGACTCACTTTCCCCATGTAGAAGAAAAAACCGAAGAAGGGGCTGGAAGGAGGTTATTTTGTAAAAAAGAATTAAATACACAGCTTTAAACAAAAATCCGGTCATTTTTGGGTAGCCCCTTGTATGTTCATTTGTTTTAAGAGCAGTCTACTAACTAAAAATTCCACAGTTTACTACAGGAAATCTGTTTTTTAAACTATCAAATTTGAAAATTTATAGCGTCGTTGTTTTTCGATATCACGAGGTAAAACAACTTTACAGAAATGTTTTTCGATCCTTTAGGTAAAAAGCTATAAAATCTGTTCCTCCTACCTTTATTAGAAGTGAAGATATTTAACCTCTAAGTGGCACACATTTTTCTAGAAAAGATTAAGACATTAAGATAGTGACCATTTGTCAGGTAATTTTAATAGAAAAAAAATCTGAAACAAGAATTTTCAAATGAAACTTTTCTACAACAAAATTCGATATTAAATACTAATTCGATTACAGTTCTTTTTAAACTTGCATGTACTATACAACGTAATAGCATAGTTCAAGGCGGTATCAATTACAAATAAAAAAACCTATTACGGTCATTAGATGTTTTAGCAAGATAGATAAATACACAAAAAGTGTTAAACTAAATTATTTAGTACGTAGTAGTTTTTAAATTTTCATCAACATGAACACATTAATAAAAAAAATGTCATGCAAGAATCCTAAACGAACGCCTATCATAAAAATATTTGTAGTAAGTGTGTAGGTGTGAATTATTTAAATTTTAAAGCAAACTTCGATTTTAGTCATCGTTCCATCTCGTTTAAACTATCTAGCGGCTTCCTCGTATATGGATATGTTGAAACTCAAATAATAACGCCTATAATGACTTTACAAATGATAAACAGCTGCACCTTGAACAATTAAGTGTTGTTAACACGAATTGTCGAGACTAACCTTGAAAAATAAAATTTATCAAAACATTATTAAAGAATGCTTTTGTTTTTACCATAAAGTCTGTAATAATACACTCAGAATTTAAATCTTTTAAATAAACTTCCACGTAAGTATAGAGAAAATTAATTAAAGAGGCGCTGGGATTGTGTACGTATGCACTTTATTAAAAAGCAATTCTGTTTGCTGTTTTATCTAGACTGTGCAGTGTAGACCGTTTATGCAAGAATTTTTAATGGAAAAGAAAATTTATATGTCTAATTAATTACAATGCACGCCTTTTCTTTGATAATTACACTTCAAAAGCCACATCATTTGTGTACGCTAATAGAGCTGTTCATAATAACAATGTTAGTGGTTGTGGCATAAGATCGTTTCTGCTACAGTTGCAATTCTATTTTACTATAAATTAAAAATTAAAAATAACAGAAAACGTAAACGTAAAAAGCAAAATCACCATAAGTACCAGGTGATTTTTTGAGCAAAACATAGATAGAATGCGAGACAAACCTAACTAATCGAATTTTGTACCAACAAAGTTAAGATGCCATTGTAGGTCATTTTTGGAAATTTTGAACATTTAAATATTCCTAGTTCGACTTTTCTTCTTCTTCTCCGTGCGACTAGGGTTAAACCCTGTTTATCTGCCTCTTATTCCCTTGAAGATGAGAGCCAGCTCCGTGCCCACCTCTCGGGCGGTCGTCCAATTGGTCTTTTCTCATTTGATCGCTCGGTCATGCAAATCCTAGCCTAGTCTGTCCTCATTCATTCTTTCGACGTGCTCCTTCCATTTTCTTTTTCTAATCTTGGTCCATTTGACCACGTCTTGAACATTGCATCTTCCCCTTATATTGATTGATATTATTATATTGATTTCTCTGTCTCTCAGGGTGATGTTTAGCACTGATCTCACAACCCTCATCTCTAGTACCTTCATCCTTTGTTTGGCTTTCTTGGTTTTGGCTCTACTTTCGAGGGCGTATGTTAATATGGGTTGAACCATAGCCTTGTATATTTTCGTTTTTCCCTCCATTGTCATGTTTTTGTTTCTCCAGATTGTATCTCTTAGGGCTCGTATTGCCTGAGCTGGTTTTAGTGTTTGAGTTTGTGTTTCTTCAAGTAGATCACGATGGCTTGTGATTTCAACTCCAAGCTATTTGAATCGCATTACCTGATCTATCCCTGAGTTTCCTATTTGTAATTTACAGTGTCTTGGTTCTTTCGAGATCACCATACACTTTGTTTTTTGCGTTGATATTGCTCAGCTATAATGTTAAATCTGTGCACCAGTCTCTGTAGATTATCCTCTCGTTGCCATAGCAAATTATGTTTACATTTTTTGTACCCATTCTGTATCCTGGTTTAGGTCTGATATCTTCTATTATTCTATTCATTATCAGATTGAACAAGAACGGACTAAGCGAGTCCTCTCGTCTTACTCCTTCGTTCATGGGGATATCTTCAGGTATACCTTCCAGAGTTTTTATTCTGGTGCTAGTGTTCGTATATATGTCATAGATTACACTTATTAGTTGTGTTGGTACGTCTTTTACTACAAGTATATTGATAATGGCGTGTTTCCTTACTCGGTCAAATGCCTTGGTCAAGTCGGCAAAACAAAGAAAAGCAGAGTTATTGTACTCTTATGGATTTCTCCAGTCTGCCTAATTATAAAGATTGCGTCTGTTGTTCCCAGATTCTTTCGAAAGCCCCTCCGCAACGCCGATCCGCTCTTGGAGGTAGTCGCGAATTATGGATGTAAATAGTTTCATTGTAGTATTGAGGAGTAAGATTCCTTTGTAGTCATCGGGTGTTTTAACGGAAACTTTTTTATGGATAGGGATAGTGATGCTAGCTTGATTGTTTAGACACTTTTCCCTCTTTATAAATTGTATTGTAAAGGTGTTATATTCCTTTGTGTAGGGTCTATCCGTATTTTATCTTTTCGTTGGTAATGGTGTCAGCTCCTAGACTTTTTCTGTTTTTCAGACGCTGTATTTGTTCCTTTATCTTTTCCATTGATATTTCGATTTTTGTATTATTCAACCCGTGGTGAGATTTTCGAATTGTGGGTATTGTTTCCAGAAGTATGCTGCCCATTCTTCTTTGGTGATGTTATTTATCTGAATGCAGTCGCTGACACTTTTCTTTTGCTTCTGTACCATTTTCCATATTCGTTTTTGTGCACCGTTCAAGTCGAACTCTATGTCTTTGGTGTATTTCTCCCGGTATTCTTTCTTCCCTTGTCGTATTTTTTGGTTTATTCTGTTTCTAGTTTGTATATAGCGGTGATATTCTTCTTCAGATGGGTTATAGTATTTATATTCTAGAAAAGCTTTCTTCTTTATTTCAGCTAGTTCCCGAACCTCTTCCGTGAAGCAGGGAGTGCGTGATGGTTAGGAATTTGTCTTAGATTTCCGTGTTCCCCATTCTTCCATAGCAGCGACTTTTATATGTAGTACAATTGCGTTCCATTGCTCTTCCATCGATTGGTCGTTGGTGCATGAGTTTTTCAGAATTTTTTGTTTAAGTCTCGTTTGATAGAGCATTTGTATTGAGGGATCTTCTAGTCTTTCTGTGTTTATTTTTTCTATTGTGGGGCAAGTTGGTTTTGATTTCATGTTTATGTCTAGTTTTATTTTACCTAGTACTAGTCCATGGTCTGTCCCGATGTTGGCGGACGATAACGTTCTGATATCAAGTACTTATGACGTACTGACGTTTTTGCTCGTGATTATGAAATCAATTGTGGACGTTCGGGCTCTGCTATCTTCCCATGCGTATTTGTGTTGGAGCTTGTGATCAAGAAATGTGTTGTTGATACGGAGAGTTCGTTTAATATACAAAATTCTACCAGATCTTTTCCACTATCGTTCAGATCCTCGTCATTAAATCTTTGTTTTTACTCCATGCACAACTGTGTTTCCTATGTGTCCATTAAAGTCTCCCATTATGAGCATTAGGTCCTGTCTAGGTAGTGTGTCTATGAGGTTCTGTAGGCTGTAGTAGAACGAGGTTTTTTCTTGTTTAGGTCTACCTGTCTGTGGTACATATGTAGAAATTACATGCAGCAAACCGTGTGATCATCATTACTCTTTCATTTATATACTTGGTATCAGTGATACAGTTTGCAAATTTCTATTCTACTAATATTCCGACACCTGCATTTGCTCTTTCTGACTTCTCTGTGCCACTATAGAACAAGATATATTTTCCCATTGCAATCGATCCTCTTTCCTTTCTACGAGTCTCGCTCAATGCACACACATGGATTTGATGTTTCTCCATTTCAAGAGTTAGCTCTCTATTATTCCATGATTCAATGCTCCATGTTGCCACTCTCAAAATCGTATTTCCTTTTCTCGCATGTGTCGTCAACAATTGATCCAATCGATTCCGAGGCTTCATTAAATTCTTGCAAGCGTTGATTACTATCCTGGTAGGTTGCTAGCCTCGTCAGGTAGGATTTTTTATCGACCTTTTCTGGTCTAGTCTGTTTTGGTCCGCGAGTGGTAGTTTATTTTCCACTTACCCGCCGATCCGCCTGATGAGATCAGATCTATATAAATGAATTAGTCTCAAGCTAAAATTTTAATGTCAATGTTTTATCGATTAGCATACATATACCTGGCAATATACTTAATGTCGAAGACTGTTGCATTCAACGATGCAATATAGTGTCATTGCAGTTCAAAATCCCATAATGTCTTAATGTTGGGAAAATTCCCCAACTTCAAGTCGCTTTGATTTATAAAGCGAAAGTGTTCGTATACTTTGGTGGTAACAGACATGTTAGCAGCAAAGATAGATCCCAATTCTCTTACTGGATTCGTTCATACTGCATTAACGTAATAAACAAATTTTTTAATAACCTTTTTCTCAAGTGTCTACATTAGCTTGAGATTTTTTCTCGTCGAGTTCTATTAAAGGAAAATCACGAAAATTCAATTTAATGTGGTAGCACAAATTGATACAAGACCAGAGTTTTACTAGAATTCAGTACTTTCTCACAATAAATTGGTCAAGTCTTTTTCCACTTTGTTCTTACAGTTTAATTTAAAATCGTTTTTAATAACCATTTCATAAAAGAAGGCAAACTCGCATACATAATAATAAAGTCAAGAAAAGAAATGTAAAAACTTTTTGTGCATTTATTAAAAATTTCTCAATATAAATATACGTGCAAATAAATAATAAATGCGAAAGAATATTTTTCATAAAATCCTTACCTTGGCATTTTCAAATAAAATTCTTTGACTCCATAACAAAATGAAAAACAATTTGATTAAGGGAAACGACATTTCCTTTTTACCTTACAAATAAACTTTAATTAAACTAGCGAAATGAACAAGTTAAATAAATACGAAACGCACAAATTTCAGTACTAGAACTTCTATTTGAAATTCCATTATTTATTGAGTCGGTATATGCACAGGTGATAATCAGATTCATGATTTAATTATAGAATTTCCAATTAATATGTACGTTTCCAGCTAACGTGCGCCATACATAATTGAAAATTATCTCTAGTACTCGAATTCTCGTATAATATGTCGACCATTTCATGTCATCTAAAATATTAAATACATAAATACAAAAAGACTCTTTTACTAAAATCGATTACGAAAGTCATTATTTAGTTGGCCCTATTGGAAGTTTAATTAATTGGAATCCAAATAGATTTGGCCTAAATATGTTTGTACACCTGTTGACATCTTTACATTCCCAACTTACTGCTTTTAGTAGACCCAATCGTTACAAACTTGGTCTTCCGTATCTTTCCGACTACTGCGTAATCACCCTTTACCATTAATCTCACTAGAGATGTTTCGTTTTTGCGAATCAATTAATAGGCAAACAATTGTTAAGTTTCTAAGTGAGTGTAGGATTTTATTAGCAACAGCTTTATTGATTCCCAATATCTTTGTTATGCGCAAATTAATTTTCCTAATGTATTCGTCCGCAGTCTTGTTAAATATGGTTCAGAAAGCACAGGCTCTAAGTCTTGAAAGTAATTCATTAACTTTTCTAATAGTACAGTCCTACTTTCGTAGAAATGGTACTTCAAAGCTCTTACAGCTAGCGTTCAGCCAATATATCTTTTCTACTTTTCTCTAGATTTTATATTAAAGTTATCATAGCGCATTCCTTGAAATATGAAAACTTCCTTTTAAACGGTAAGTGATTTTAATGTAAAAAGTAGAGCTTACCTTTCGAGCAGTTTCGCTTGCATTTCTCATTTTATATTCTTGAGCATATACCCATCTTCTAAAACGGTTTATCTAATGTAAATTCTTTATAGCAATTGTAATTGAAAATAAAACAGAATTATGAATTTATTATATTGTGGTACGAACCCAAGATTTATTGATCCACAATGTTTCTTGCATTACATAAAGAATTAAACCGATTGGATTAAAATGATTTCGGATCCTACCGACTGCGCCATTTTGTAATGTAATAAACAATACTCAAGATGTTTCTTTATTTCTCATTCCCTGTATATCACAAATAGTTTTTCTTAATCAAACTTAAATCAAAATTAAACCCCAGTAAGCCCATTAAAGTTTCATTGTTTCTTTCTCTAACTTCAATTATCCATTCAATCAAGGAACTATCTTTTGCACTCTTTGGTGTTTAAAAAACACAGATTCCATTTATGACCTTCTTTTGTTCAGATTGTAAAGATTTTATTAATTTTCTAGTTTGAATACCCCATTCTGTTGCGCGATATCTCTAGATCATCTTACACTCTAAAATAGAAGTCAACGAACAAGGGTAAAGTTTCGCCCTCCATTAACCTTCCTAAAAAGTTAGATTTGTACAAGAAGTAGAAGTTACAAAGAATATTTATTTTTCAGGTAGTTCTAGGTCAGCGGTTTCTGGGCACGAGTCAGAAATGGAGTTTAAGGATAAAATGATTAGAACATGGTTGTTAAAACCTTTATAAAATCAATTTAGTCCATTGAACGAAAGTGACATCCCACCAAATGTCGATTACGTCAAGCAATTGCAACGCAATCACAGAATCAGTACTTGCAAGTGTTACCAAAAATTCGTCTTATCCAGACCGACTTTCCTTCAAATACAAGACTCTTTGCTACGGGAACTCAAAACCCTTACAAAGCCAAGAATCCACTTCGAGGTCTCCTAACACCCATCTACCTTACCACAGTTTCAACATCTTAGGTCTGATTGCACCAACGATTTAATTGCCATCAAAAATTATTGGTGATCAATTGATCTACAATCAATTTTGATTGTCATCAAATCATTGATGCAATTTTAGACTCTTGTTACCTCCCGGAAAACACTAAGCCAGCTTTTAAGTCGAAATTGGTCCTTCATTAATCTAGTCAAGAAAGGTAAATACGAAGAAGGTTTGAGATTCGCCCTCCATTAACCTTCTTAAGAAGGAATTAGTGTACGAATTTTTAGTCAGTGGTTTACTCCTCGGAATACATCATAAGAAATGAAGAACAGACTTTTGCAACTTCCCACATTATTTTTTGTGCCTAACAACAATTATCTGCAATGGACCCTGATGGCGCGAAGTAATGAAATTTTTCCTTTAAGACATAAGGTCTTGATAAATTTTTGCATCGTCTTCGATATAATAAGGTGTTAAAAGGCTCCAACAGTTCGACAGGCCGACAATCTCAAACGGCCGCGACCAAGAAATCTGTCCCGTCTACGGTGCAGTACGAGAATGTTCCCTTTCGGTTCGGTATGAATGTAATGTTTGTCCGAGTCAGAGGATCTTCCGATACAGTTCAGTTTAAAAATATAGTGCGTCCGAGTCAGTACGAAAAAGATCTTGGTTCGGTGCAGTACGAGAATCGTCCGTCTCAGATCAGTACAGAAATAACGACCCGAGAAGCTGGACAAACTTCAAGCTTGACAGGTCCGACTAGCCCTACAGAACCAAACGGCTCGAGAAGAGCGAACAGTCGAACAGGTCTAAATGGTCCGGGCTGCGTCTACCCGAAAGAGCCAAAACGTCCGATAGATTTTATTCGGGTCGGGCAGCTCTACCCGGAGCCGATTTGAATTATAAATGATTGGCGTTCGCCTGACCTTGACTTAGCTTGTTCTAGCCAGTATGACGCTCGCCCGCTGCGGTCCAGTGCAAAAATAGTGCGTCCGAGTCAGTGTGAAAAGGATCTCGGTTCGTTGCAGTAAGAAAATCGTCCGCTTTGGATAAGTACGAACATAACGGCCCAAAAAGCCCAACCAACTAAGCTTGACAGATTCGACAAGCCTGACAGGGTCAATCGGCTAGAAAGGTACGAACGATCGAACTGATCCCAAACGATCAGACAGACCCGAACGGCTTGATAGTTGCAAACTGTAAACTTTTAAACTGAGACCAGGCGTGATCCAGATCCGAGTTTCGGATCAGGCAGCTCTACCCGGAGTATTCACCTAATCTTGACTTAGCTTGTTGGACCCAGTACGACGATCGTCCGGTGAGGTTCAGTGCGAAATCGAGGTATCCATATACGGAGAGAAAGATCGCGGTTCGGTGCAGTACGAAAACCTCCCGTTTCAAATCAGTACAAAGATAATGGCCCGAAAAGCTCGACCAACCGACAAACCCGACAGGGCCAAACGGGTCGAGAGGAACGAACGGTAAGACAGGTCTCCAAACGGTCAAATAGACCCGAGCGACTCGACAGGCGCGAACGGCTTGGTAGGTGCAAACGGTCCGGGCGGCCCGACAGGGGCAAAAAATCCGATAAATTTTTTAACAGAGGACCGGCGCGATCCAAGCCCAAGTTTCGGATCGGGCAGCTCTACCCCGAGCAGATTTGGATTGTAAACGACTGGCGTTCACCTGATCTTGACAGGTCCCGACAGGACCAACTGAGGCCTGCCGCGATCCAAATTCGAGTTTCAAGTTGGGCAGCTCTATCCGGAGTTGATTTTAATTATAAACCACTGGTAATCACCTGATTCTGAACGGCGCGATCCAAATCCGAGTTTCGGGTCAGACAGTTCTGCCCAGAGCGTTCACCTAATCTTGACTTAGCTTGTTGGAGCCAGTACGACGATCGTCCGGTGAGATTCAGTGCGAAAACGAAGTATCCGTATAAGGAGAAAAAGAAGTTTCAAACAATATACTGAAGAAAATGCAATGGTGGATTTAGGCTTAGGCCCGCGAGGCCCCAGACTAGGGCGGCAAGATTTCAGGGGCAGAATTTGAGAGACAACAAAATTTGAGAGACGATAAAAATTCGAAATTAATCCGAGATTTCAGCTAAGAAGTGTTTTGCGTTTACAGCGTAATCTGTTACGAATCGAAAAAACGTATTTTGCGGCTTATAATCCAAATTTGCAATAAAATATAAGGGTTTCAATTTACAATTTTAAAGTTGTTCCCCATCCCTCCAATAAGGGGGACTTGGGAGTTTTCAATTTCTACACCAACCGAAAGAGCACGTCAAACTTATTGAGGGAACCGTTTGTTTAATCGAAAGATCTCAAACCCCTTAATTTTAATACGAGTGGACGGGTGGTCTGAAACACCTGATATACACCTTTAGAAAACAATAAGGGCGCCATATCAAAATAGGCCTAGAGCGCAATCAAACCTAAATCCGCTTCTGAGAAAACGTAAGCCTAAACATTACACTAAAAGAGTCGAAAGACATTGATGATGCTGTGTAATACCTTACCAACATAATCCAACAAGCAGCCTGGGAATGCACACCTAAATTGATACTAAACAGCCAAGAACCCAACAATGTACCATTACAAATTCGACAACTGAACGCACAGATAAAGACGTGCTAGACGGATATGACAAAGAATTCGAAACCCTCTTAATAAAACAGTTTATAACAGACTTACGAGACTGCTTAAATCTATGCTACAGGATCTAGAAATTCAAAGTTTAAAATTCTAAAGAAGACCATTCGGTATGGAAAGCGACAAAAAATTTAAAAACCTACTAGTCATGTTCCGCCATTAAGAAAACAAAACAGGAACTGGGTTAGAACATATGAGGAAAAAGCAAACACCTTCGTAGAACATCTAACACAAACATTTAGTCTCCTGGAACGAAACCCCAATATTGACGATGACATATTCAAAATTTTCTAGATGCTCCGTGCGCGAGAACACTTCCAATTAAATCATTCTCGCCATCGAAAATTACAGAAGAGATCAATGCTTGCAACGATCACAAAGCCCCTGGATTTGACCTTATAACTGAACAAATATTCAAACAGCTAAACATCTACAATAGTATAATTCGCACAAATAATTTTGATCCCTAAACCTGAAAAGCCACCGAACTTCCCATCCTCATAGAGTCCTATGAGCTTACTACTTCAACTATCAAAAATCTTCGAAAGACTGTTATTGAAGAGACTAGAAACAGAAGTCGATTTCAACAAAATTTTAGGAGCAAATCAGTTTGGGTTCTGTGAAAGTCATTCTAGTATACATCAGTATCATAGAATTGTTAATCAGATAATAAGAAGCCTAGAAGAAAAAAATCTGCGTAGCAGCATTTTCAGATATAGAGCAAGTATTACTACTTAATCATAAAATCCTACCTCGACGAACGCTTCTTTCAAACAAGATTTAATGACGACACCTCTATATTGCATCCAGTAAAGTCTGGTGTACCGCAAGGTAGTGTTTTGGGGCATATTTACGGTGGACATTCCAACTATGGAAAACACAACTACTGCTACGATACTGCGATACTGCCTGTAGACATTAACCCCCAATTAGCCGCTGAACGCCTACAAAACCATCTAAATCGTTTTGAAGACTGGCTTGACTCCTGGCACATAAAAGTAAACACTACTAAATCAATGCAAATAAATTTTAAAACAAGACTTGATGACCGCCCAAACGTTTCAATTAACGAAAAAAGAAGTGAAATACGTAGGCCTAATTCTCGACTCTAAACTCAACTGGAAGTCGCACATACAAGCCAAAAAACGCAGATTAACCTCAAGGTTCGCCAAATGCACTGGTAGAAAATCCGAGCTAAAAACGGAAAATAAGGTATTGATCATCAAACCCATTTGGACGTATGGAATTCAACTGTGGGAGTGCACCAAACCTTCCAACTCAGAAATTATCCAACGACCACAATCAAAAATTCTACGCATGATTCCTTAATGCATCTTGGTATGTTAGCAACAAGATTATCCATGATGACCTAGCCATACCTACAGTAGAAGAAGAAATCCGCAAGTTCAGCACTAACTATTTTCTAAACCTTCCAGAACATCAAAATGCTGAGGTTAGCCAACTTGGAAATGAAATTTCGGTGTTCAGAAGACTGAAGAGGAAACGACCAACAGACGTACATGACTATGACTAATCATCCATACCCAAATTCGGAGTGTAGTCACTGGACCACTTCTACCCCTCATGTAAAATCGTTCATTCAATTTATTAGATGCTCTCAAAACGATGCATCTTACCAGAGAATCTACAAATATTACTAGTGACATTTTTTTAAGTATGAAAATATTTCCTCTGAAAGGTTGTATAATTGATAATAATAATTTGAAAGCCTCCCAATAGAAAACAAGGAGAATCAGTCTACCATCCACTCGCTTAGTTAATCCGGTGCAAATTAAAAACAATTCTGTAAAACAGAAAACGTTATGATTCGCAACAATTTCCAAAATTTTATTAGCGGAGCCTCGAACATCAAAATATGTTCTTTAATATAGAATTGCCAACTTTACGCTTGGCTGGAAACAAAATATATTAAAAAGAATTCATAATAATAGCAAAGCGCAAAATTCACAACTATGCCTCGTAAATATGAGTAAACAATATAATAGAACGAATAAATTTACTTTTTACAGCTCTTTCGTTTTCTCTTCTTGTTCGTACATCAAAAGCTGAATATGTTAGTGACAAAAGTCTAGACAGAACATTAAGCAAAGTTAACTGGTAAAAGACATTAATTTAATTACCTATTCAGCTGTGGAAATACATTTCATGTGCATAATGCATATGTATGCATTTTATATTATATAAAAGATGGTATCATTTAAACGAAACCGTATGGTGTAAAAACTTGAATCTTCTAAAATCTAAAAATAAACGATTTGGAATAAAATCAAAACAAAAAAAAAGTTGATAGGTATTGATTAACGCTTGTATTCAAATAAAACATCTGGTGGAAAAAACAGATAAAAACTTATCAACAGTACTTATCTTTTAAAATTGATTATTCTCCCTTGTTATATAAGTTCATATAATGCCTACTAGGTTAAACCACTTTTTTAATGGCCTTTTTTCCCTATAAACTTTCTCAACGTTGCTGGTTGGTTTCAAACATCGACCAGTTCACTCAAGGTTATTGCGTTAGAGAGTTTCGAAAAGAATTAAATTGCTTCCTTGGTCGCCTATCATAAAACCCGCCATTTTAGGTCCTATTCAAAGTTGTTCAGAAAAACTGACCAATTCTGAAGTTACACGAAATTGTGTTATAGAAGAGATAGTCGTTGTTTACATCATGGTAAAAAGTTGTAAGCCTTTTGATAAGTAATGAAAGTGAGATTCCCCAGAGAGAAAAGTATTCTAGCTATGGAAGTAGTTATTTATGCCCCTAATCTATATAAACGAAACTAAAATAATAAAAAAGTGAACGGCAGCGAGAGTGCTCATCCCGAAAGAAATTGCCACAGAAACAACGATAAAACAAGTTTTTATTCAAACGAAAAGTCATTTTAATTAAATTTTAATAATCTTTTTAATGTTTTCAGAAATAAAATTTGATGTTAACTTTTTAATGAACTTGTTGCGTTTTGGTTACTACTTTATTACTGAATAAAATTTAGGTGCAATCTCACTAAATAATCGCTAGTTAACATTTTAAGATCACTGACCTAAGCTGAAACTTCTATTATGTACGTTTTTGATTGCAAGCAGGCAACAGAACAAACCTGTTTTGTTGTGTTGCGTTCTGTTGTAGTTTTTCCTCGACGTTCAGGTAGTGCAGGTTAACGAGATTTTATTATTACTATAAAATATGTTGGCATTTCTATCATTTCCCCTTTTACAATTATTAGATTGATTGAATGAAACGTTAAAAATGAAACTCGACGTTATAATTAAATCAGGAAAAGAAACATTTAGGAAGAATAAAATTAAGATAAAGTTTGTAGCTCGTAACCTAGATTTTAAATGAAAATTGTGCATTTTCGTTAGAGCAAATAGAATTGACCTCCACCCACCAGGCTTCATAAAAGTACTTTTGAGACAAGTCATGTGCACACATGGAAATGACAGAATAATTTAGGAACTTGCATTTACTTTTGTACTAGTTACATTTCTATGTTAGAATATTTCGCAATAATAGAGTTCGTTATGTAACATTTATAAAAAAAATTGCAAAAAATAAATAATTGTTGAGAAGCGGAAACTTCAAGGCTTACAAACCTGATTAGTTGCTATTATTATTTTATTTCTATATAAGAACCTGGAATACATTACGTTAATAAGTTGAAAACAAAACGTAGTGCTACAAGGGAAACACTTACAGGTTAATTCATGCACGTTACGATGAAATATTAAAGTATGTATAGTCTGTTCAATTCAAAACTATAATCGACTATAATTAATAATTCCAAAGATAAATACACAGTTCTTTAACTAAATTGCCTTATTTGCTGGTATAAATCAAAATTTTTGACATATGCATAGTTCAAGCTTTTATTAAGCATAAAATATTAATAATAATAATAATAATAATAATAATAAAACTCAGAGAAGCAGGATCAAATAGCTTTAAGGAAAAATTTTGGTAGCTTTTACTTGCATTTTTTAAGAAATCTGGCAGCGTCGCATAAGCATTAAACTGATGAGATTGACTCTCTTTTCGGAGTCCGGAGTCGCGCTACAACGCTCCTATGGTTTTAACCCTCTTGAGGCAGAAACGGGTCTAGCCACCTCTGGTGGCCAGCGACCGAGTTAGCTTTAGTGCCTCTAAATTTGGCTTCGACCTCCATTAGCCTTGTTAACAGGCCCGTAGCCAGACTAATTTAATAGTAGTGGCTCTCACTTTTATGCAATGAAGGCATAGAGGGTTGTGTCACATGGCTATAAATGCTGACAGGAATATGGCACGGCCCTAGAGATAACTATAGAGCCTTGCATTACAGTCCTATGGCTCTTAAGACTGATGACCTATAAAACACTCTTCAAACTTCAAATTGGGATGAAAAACATCCTCTTTCAGTATTTAGCCTTACATCAGTAAGGATTTTTATTTTCTCCATACTCGTGGGATCTGACATAAGCGATAATAGGCTGAATAAACGCCCGATGATCCAGATAAATTTCCATCACAGCAAAACAGCAATTTTGACGCATTGCAAAGTGATAAGGCAAAGCTGTGACATAGTATGGGTATGGTAAACGGTCCTTGTTCAGATCATAAACAGAAAATGGTGAATCGTAAACCAAAAAGAAATGATGGGGAATCTTAATCAAAATCTTCAGAAGGCTAATAATAAAATGTTAAAGACAGATATGATCTTAAAGTTGTTGTACAGCCTGTCCTCAAATAGAAATAGACATAACCAACATAATAAGAACAGGGTAAGAACAGAAAGCGCTGACTGCCTATAACAAGCCAATTATAACGGGAAAAAGAAAGACCTGCAGAAGACACTGGTACTGTCGGAAAAGAATCGGAAAGCCATTTTGACTTTGGACGTTCAAACAGATGGCTGCTCAAAACGCAAATAAGACATTGACCTTCTTAATCCCTCATTTATATTTGCACTTCGCTTCTCCATGTGCTCAATTAATGTAAAAAGTTGCCCTATTTGTAAATAATCATAATTGTATTTGAATACTCGCACCTCTCTGCCATATAGGTCGCGTTTATTTAATTTTGCTAGTCAATCTTGATGCGAGACTGACGTAAGTTAAAGCAAAAGATGAAGTTAACGATCTTTGTACTTGCGACTATAGAAATTTATAAAACAATAAAGATTTCTAAAGCTTATCTTCTTGCATCGACTGCGTAGACAGTGTGCGCGTTAAGTCAAAACATAAATTAGAGATAAGAGTGTTAAATTAGAACACGGACCGGGTTAAGCGGCGGCCTCAGGTTGGGCTTCGCCCTCCATTAACCTTCTCGAGCATGCTCAATATTTTATAATTGAGACTTGACTCGAAAATATGAACTCGTACTTGTGTTCAGAATTAAGATAAAGCTTGCAAGCTGAGAATTCGCGCTAAACCAAGGCGTGCTTGCTGGAGTCAAGACTTGCTCCATACGGGTATTAGCTAAATGAAGACATCAAAAGCATATTTGATTTCATATGGATGAAGTTAACTATTTATTCTCTTGTAATTCTCTTGAGAAAACAGTTTATACAACAGGCATCTTGAAACCAATTGCATTTTAGTTTAGTTTAGACTTTCTACAATTCTACATGTTTTGTAGGTTATCGTAACTTGATCACTGTTTCACACTGTTACTGTTCATAAAAAAAACAGGATTACATAGATACAAAAAATTCTTAGAAGGAAAGTCCGCAGTTATCTAATTGTTTAGCTTTTCATCATGAAAATATTTACGAAATTTGGCAAATAAGTTACCAGCATTGAGCAAAATTGATTGATTTATCCATGCTAGATAAATAGGAAAGACTCAAAAGAAGTCTACACGTCAAGATGACAAAAACAAAAGTTTTTTCGATGTGATACTTAATTTTTATATTCAACAGGATCTGCTAGCAGACTCGTTCCCGTTGGCGTTTTCCTTCCTAACTTTCCTGTCTCAATAGTAAAAGATCACAGGAAATCTGGAAAGAGCAAGAAGATTGTTTTGCATTCGAATCACGACAAACCAAATCCATATCGATACGATGTTTGGTTTAAGTTGACTTCTCCAAGACAGAGTAAATATCTAACAGTCGCGATCTGGACTATATTTTGAACTAGATTGACAATAAATACGTTGGCGTCAATAAAAGTGCTTAGGTAACAGATAATTTTTCATTTATTTTATTAAGCAAAATAAAGATTGTAACGTAATTTACACATTAACTGTGTAATGCATCTATTTCATTTATTAGACTTAACTGGTAACAAAGCTAAGATTTATACCGAAAACGAGTAATCTCCTATGACAAAGTTTGGATTTTCTCAACGAGGCCTAATCTTGTTGAAACCAGCTCTTACAGATTAAACCAAAAGAGTCACTTTTCAAGATCCTGTTTTGAAGGTATCGTGATGACTCAAATCATCACAAGCTAGTTCTACTAACTCAAAATGATGACTAGAACTGTCAGAAATTCTCCCCTTTTTTAGAAGTTCCAGATTTTTTAATAAAATCGATTTTGCCCCAGAATTGACGTGGAACCAATAATGATCGAGCTATGGTTGCTTGAGATTTTTTGATCAACAGATATTTGGGTTATTTGTTCATTACTAGTTACAAAGATTTTTTGAACAAGCCAAAATTTTCATTGATTCATTCTAAGGTAGTTACTAGTTTGCTTTCTTCACTTTTTTTCTTTTAATTACTAAAACTCTTCCTACCTGAATACCTCAAAATTAGGTCAACGTATCATAATGTATACACCAACCCAATATTTTTCTCTCAACGAATTATCTTGTTAATTGTACTTTGGTATTATTCTCATTCGAGTTGACTCTGTACAATCTTCAAGAAATTGATTTCTTTTTAAAGACCGTATCACTAGAAGAAGATTCTAGGTAGGATAGTAATGACAAAAACTGACAGATCCAAAAATTAGATAAAGAACTCAGACAACTGAAACGAATAGGGTAAACTCAGGTAACTGCGTAACTCCGTGATAGTTCATATTTGCGTGTTCGCGGAGTCACCAGTGTAGTAGTACGTTTGGTTGCCTACCCCACGAGCTTATAGTAAACAAAACGACGACCAACTTGATGTATAATATACCCCGTTTATATTGCGGCAAACCATGTTTCGAAGTTAATTGGAGTGAATTACGGTTTTTGCTGATTTTTAGGAGCTGCTTAAACGAGGTATGTAATTATTTTTGTAACTTAGAAAGTAATTAATTAAGGATGTTGAAAGTTAGCTGTAATGCGACTGAGATGTCCTTTTATCAACATCTGACCTCAAAACTTAAATTATTATTGATGGAAGTTTTTTTGACAAAAGCTTAGAAAGAGGCTTGAAGTTCTTAATTTTTTTTTCATACAGTTTTCTATGTGCCGGTTACCACAACGGCCAAAAAGTGAGGTGGAAAACTCCACTATCGCGTTTTGACACAAGAGAGGGAAAACATGTTGGTCCAATGAGTTCTAGTAATGTCGAAGACTGGGTTCACAATAACTAAGGATCAGCTTCAGAACAGCATTGAACATCTGAAATCTCTAAATCGAGAGAATCCACTCTCTGTGGGAAAACCTGAAAGAGAATGGTTCGTAGCATTTACCAGGTGCCACCCCAGGCTTTCGCTAAGAGTCTCCCAGAACCTAATTTGCAGTAGACGTAGCCAAAATAAAAAATTGTTTTAAAGAGGTGGAGGATCATTTGACCGGAAACGGACTGATGGATGTTCTCCTGCAGCCAACTCGAGTGTTCAATGCTGACGAGACGGCTTTCTTTCTAAATCCCAAATGTTCAAAGGTTTTGGTAAACAAGAGAGAGAGGACTGTTTATCAACAAGTTTAGGACGAAAAAGAGTGACTGACAGTTGTGGTGACCGGGAGTGCTAGTGCAGGCTAGTTGGGCAGGACTCGCAGTTAAAAATGAAAAGAAAAGGAGCCTACGAAAAATTCCAATTGTGGCAGGATTATTATGAAAAACAGTATAAGATGAAAAAGGGGAAAGAAGAACAGGAGCAATTAAGGATAGTGGAAAGAAAAGCAAAAAAGGAACAAAAAGAAAAATTGATACTTCATCCCAAAAGAGCAGTGTTCAGAAAGCAGTGATGACAGCCATTTTTCCGCACTGGACTCAGGTGAGGTTAGCTTGACTGAAGAAATTGAAGAGGAAGAGAATATTAAAAAGGACACCTTTATTTTAGTTAATTTAGAAAATTTATTATTAAAAAAAAATGATTTTGTTAAAATTTTTCCTTAAACTGTCAATTACTGGTACATTTACCTTACCACGACAAATTTATTGCAATGAATGCAAAAAAAGGATATAAGAAAGAGAATTTCTATGTTACTAGGTTAGGATTCACTTGTTTCAATTACCACTTCAGTAAGAATCTTGTAGAATGTCCTCTGAGAATTTTGGGTCAATGGCGTTGCGTTACATGAGAGGGTGGCATATAATCCCTTGTATAATTCCCTCGATATGTAAGTGTGAAGTTTAAAAAAATTTATTTCTTGTAAGATTTTTTTATAAATTGTTATTGATAAATCATCAAATTAAAAATTTGTAAGTATTGTTTCTATGAAACATTGAGCCGTCGTCTCCTAATTATCATAAAAAAACTTACTTACATTACTGTAGCAGGTAATTACTACTGTTAGCTACCAACAATTTGGTTTTTTGATTTCAAATTGATTTGATTAATTCCACCTTCCACCTATCTGACCTATACCTAATTTATATAATTAATAAACTTTATTCATTGCTTCCATGTTATATTTTAATCTCATGCTTTAATCTTCTAATAGAAAAATCATTGACATAAATTCAAGTAACACCAAATACCCTTTCAAGATAATCAAAATAATTTTTTAAAAGTGATTTCTGATTAGTTTTGTATAATTTAGGTGAAACCTTTTTAAGTTGATGTACCATTAAAACGATTGATCGTGTTGTGGACGCTGTTGTACTTATAGTAATTCAGATTGTCAGAAATGTATCGAGAACATTACAATCAATAATAACAAAAAATTTTATTTATACCCTTTTATGTGTTACCTAACCTGAATTTATTAATATACGATAGGAGCAAACGCAAGGGACGATATTATTTTGTTAAGCTAAAAAAGCACTTCGTAAATATACTTGGACGATACACAAATAAGGGCTTTTCTTGACTTGGAGAGTTTAAGCGGATAATCGTTCGTAAATACCTTGCAAATCTCAGGAGATAAGTATGCGTTAAAGTCAAAGTAGTAGAAAAATACTGTGAGAATTGTTACAATAATATAAAAAGTGAAACAACAACAAAAACAAGTTTTATTAAACTTGAATACTTAAACATATGCAAGCCGTTATCAGCAGGTGCAGATGGTTCTTGCCATTTCTATCATAAATGCCTTTCAATTTTTTTTTTATTCAGCAAACAAGTGAATTTCTAATTGAACCTTTTTTATTGCAATACGGAAAAATCCCTGAATAATATAATAATGGAGTATCGTGCAGGATTTTTTAAATAAACCCGCAAGGTACCACCACTTCATTCAATTTACTAATTTCCATAGGAAAAAAAAGAAGAAAAAAAATGGAAAAACTGTTATTATAATGATGAAAACCTTTTTAGGCTTGTCCGTTTTAAAAGGTCATTTTCCAAATTAAAGCCCCGCCAGCAATTATCAGATTTGAAAATTAAGGGGTTTAGTATACGTCGGGAATATCCCTCCTACAAAAGGTGCTAAAAATTTAAAAGGATGAGAGAACGGGTGGAATTTTTTAATATCAATTTTTTTAATTAAAAGGTTCTTCTCAAAAAAAAAGTATGTTGGTAATTTTCAAACCTGAATATAATGGGCAAACCGACGGACAGCCCGTTGAGAGTGTCATAAATAAAATAGAGGGTGAAAGAGTCGATACAGGTTTTTTTTATGTTGTCCATAAAGGCAGAAAGAACATCAACGTTTTTCAAACGAGATCAACAAAGATTTGGAGGTTTCTCGATATTATTTTTTTAATTCGGAAATCTCGTCTCATTTACCGTTATAAATATTAAATGGTTTTATGATTAATTCATAAGTTGACTCGTGTAATTCCAGGCAAGACATTACGAGGTTACCAGTAGTATAAAAAGGAATTCTTGCTTCTGGTAGTAAAGGAAAGTAAATCACAAGAATGAACAACTATTAAATATGGCAACAACGTGCTAACCTTTCATAACATCGAGAGTCGAAGAGCCGGTCCGTGGCCAACAAAACAAGCCTTTGGCGTGCACTTCTCCAGTTCGAAACAAACAAAAAGTGCAGCTGCAGTTCAAAACTCCTAGGAAACTTTTTCTACAACACTTACACACATAAACAGCACATCTATTATTATTTACAGAGTTATTCAAGGTAAATACCGTACTGAAAAACGAATTGTTTACGAATTTGATTAACTGTGTGAATAAATTTCGTATTCGTAACTCGCACTAACACCCGCGTTACAACGATCAGAGACGCCGCACACGTACGATTGGCGGCGCCAAGCAAAGGTAGGCATTGCGGTAACGATTCCAGCCGAGTATCGTACGAAATGTGGCGAGCGACGCTTCATAAACTCTATAATTATACTCCACTGTACCTGCTGAGCCAAGGATTTTAATTAATTTCCTTAAGGACCGACGAAAAATAAAACTAATTATTTCCTGCAACAACAATCATGATCATTAAAACCCAAAACTAAGTATAAACACCCTTGGTTTGTTACTTAACTTGTTGAAAATCCTGCCGACTTAGTTTTAAAATCAACACCTGTGGAAAGAAGGGAAATATAAAACCACCCTCAAAACTGTCCTAATAAAATTTAGGGTAAAAGTTAATAAAACTTTTTCGACATTTCTTTTTTAATTCTTCTTATAATTATGGCTACTGTAATCCATTTACATTTTTAAACCGAGTTTTCTAATTAGAATCAGATTTCCAGCATAATTTAAACATTGCTTTGTAACTGCAATTTTAAAATAAAGATCCACATACAGGGTAATTCAAGATTAATGCTGTAATAAATAATAATAAATATAAAAATAATATTGAATCTTGAAATTTGCATTTCTCCTAAATAAACTACTGTAGTAGATTAATTAATCAATATATTTGAGCCTTGAATCTTATTAGACTGGGTTAAGGGAGTTATCTCTTATAAGTTATAACCAGAGGCACCCAGAGGTCTCAGCGTTTAGGGTGGCTCACGGTTCGAGTTCTTCACGGGCACCCTTTATTGTGGTATGCATGTTACATTATGTAACACAAACTAGCAGTTTAATAAATAATAATGTAACCTATCTAAGAACAGAAAGTTTGAACTAACTTTCTTGTTATAACTTATGTATGTGTTTTAAAACAAAACTAGCCTCGGGATACACAATATTAACTTCCTATTTTTCATTTTTTGTTTTTGATAAACGTTGTTCTGTACGTGCATGTCTTTTTATTCCTACATTAGTTTAATCGAGAAAAGTTTACATTTATTTTTAAAAATTAATAATCTTATGGTTCTAGCGTGCTTTAAGCCTTCGGACCTCCGCATAAATTTTAAGGGCGACTGCGCTGCTGCTGCTGCTGCTGCTGCTGCTCCTGATGCTGCCAAGTGCCAAGTAATTGTGCCCTACACATCGTTACCATTTGCTACCCCCATATAGATAATATGTTAACACTCGCTACAACTACCCATCACGCTTAACGCTAGTATTATGTACATTTAATTCGTAGATTAAATCTGTCTTTTTTATGCCGTTCGCCAGTAGCGACTAATGACTTTTTATTGCCATGGAACAACATAAGTTTACATTAAAACTCTTCTTATCTGACTTTTGTTCTTTTTATATCTTTTTATAAAAATTAGAAAAATGGAATTTTGAGAACGTTATTTATTTTTGTAATTTCCTTATCTTTCTTAAAAATAATTATTTAACCGAAAAGTTTGTCTTAATAAAAACTCTGCTAAATAAAAAATTCTTACATTTATTAAACATCAAACGGAATAAGTGAAGTAAATTGTTAGCTGAACAAGCGCAGAAGAAAAAATCTTATGTCAATAAAATGTCACAATTAAGAAGGGCCAGTCAGCTCAGAATTTGATTTCTCAAAATGTAAAAGAAACTGACCTTTTTTTCTTTTTCTAAAAGTGAGCAAAACTGAACCCTTTTTGCATAATGAAAATTTATTTTCTCGAATGCTTTCAGTAGTAAGTTTTGGTTTACATGGTAGATCTTTTGTCGTTTATCGATGACGATTTGTTCTCTTCTCTTCGTTTCCATATGCTGTACTTCTACAGTAATTCTCTTCAGAAAAACTAGTACGTAATTCAACCAGATTTAACATTAACAACCAGTAACGCCTTGTACTAGCCTCAAGAAAGCATGAAGCAGCAAATATTGAAATGTACGAGATGCGTAAATAAAGTAATGAGACTGATTTTTTATAATTTTGTTATTCAATTAAAATTACAATTCTACATTGTCTCCTTCAAAGTCATTGCCTTGGGAAGCCACACAGCCACTCTTCATAGCAGTGCTGGAACTCGGATACTGAAATTGCCTTCAGCTAGTCGGTTACGGCAGTTTTGATGTCTTTTAGTGTCCCAAAATGACGTCCTTTGATGTGATTTTTCAATCTTGGGAAGAGTCACAAGGACTCAAGTGGGGGAATAAGAGAGCTGAGGAACCACAGAAATGTCGTACTTGCCAAAAAGCTTATTAATTGAAAATTCAGTGTGGTAAAGCACATTGTTGTTATGCAGCACTCAGTTGTTCTCGATGTTTGGTCTCACACGCATGGCCCTTCATTCTGACTGTCAAGCAACGATCATCTTCAGTATGTTCTTTTTCTTCTGAAAATGCCTTAAACCACCTGAAAATCTGGGCCGTTGACAAAACACTGCCTCCATAGGCCTGCTAAAGCTTTGCAAATGTTTCTGTCGCACTGTGATCAAGTCTGAAGCAAAACCTGATAGCACGACGTTTGATCGAAATTGTTATCGTTCATTTTCAGAACGCAATAGAGAAAAACAGTTTACAAAAGAAATTCCTACGGACAACCAAACGACTCTACGGAATGCAAACTGGTGCTGGTGGAGAATCACATGTTGACCCACCTTCCCTCTAAACCGGTAGTCTCCAGTGTTGCTACATCGAACACTACGTTGCCAGTCTCATTAGTTTATTTACACACCTCGTGTACATTCAGCAATGTACACTTATTCCTGTTAATGTTACTGCCAGTAAAAAAAGAAATATAGAAAAACAGGGTTATTTCCGTATATTGCCGAGTTACTTCCGTTATTGTCGTTTATTGCCGTTGTCATTGCCTTTGTATTGCTGATAACAAAGCCGTCCCAAGATGTTAAGAAGCCTTTTGTTAAAAGAGACGCCAAAGTCGCCCGTAGGGGACTCTTCTTTCTGACCGGTTTCCAGTTAAGTGCCCAACAAGGGGAATCCTCTTGTTGTTCGATTCAAAGCCCAAAGGGAGCGCCCTCTATTGTTAGGAGCCTAGGATGCAAAAACAATTTGGGCTGGCCTTGACTAGCAAAAACTTTCTCACTAGCCTATTGTTAATATTCGACAATAACTACTGTTTATTGCGGATATTTCAATGTTACCGAATATATTACCATTTCCACGATAATGTAACTGTCATTAAAAAAATAAAAAATTAAGCTATTGCCGGCAAACAAATGTTCACCAATTACCACAGATGAAAAACCCTTCGGCGGCTCCTTGTCAGTCTGCGTAGGATAAGCCGTTTTCTATAATTTTCACAGTGTTGATTGAGTTTGTCTAGCCTTTAAAACTTTCTGAGTTTGGTTAAACTTTTCTTGTTGGTCAGCATTTTAGACCAAGAGCCTTTCTTAAAACTATCTTTTCTAGCTGATACTCTTTTTTATTCTCTTTCAGTTTCTGCCTTTGATTCTAATATTTTGTTAAAACGAAGCGATTCTATTCTGATAAAACAGAAAAATGATACTCAACAAGATTTAGTATATAAAAGAACTAAACATGTCAGATTTGTCAAATTTGAATCATTTTCGTTTTGCAGTACAGTTAATTAAACTTTTCGAATACGTTTCGAATTTTATCAAGACTACCCACTACCAAGATCTTTTCGGTTGCGTTAAGTATGTTTCGGTTGATATAGGCCAAACTTTGTTTAGAAGACATTGAAACTTTTAGGAAACTGGTAGATTTGGCATAAACAAGCCCTACACTTGCTCTAGCTCTTTTCCAAATATGCACAGATGTTCTGACTTGAATAATACTATTCTCCAAAATAATTGTGACGAAACAGCACCCACTAAACTAAAAAAGGACAATGATCAGTGTCTTCTAAATAAAATAAACCTGATCAAGATAAATTTACTTTACAGAAAAGAAAGCACAATCAAGAAATTTAGGAAGAATCATTAACGAAGTGTTTGATACCTTAAAAATGAATTTCTCTCAAGAAACGTAAAGTTACTTGCTTTTTTTATTCACAGTTAAAAGTGATTAACTACAAATGTATTTATTTACCAAATATAGAATGAAAACATTAAAAGCGCTGCCCAAAGAAATGCATTTAACTTCTGATATGGCCAATAACAACAATCTATTCATGAAGTCCGAGCTGGGTAAGTACATCACAAATGTACTTAAGTACAAAGTACAAAGTACATTTTTGTGTAAGTGCTTAAGTACAAGTACTAAGTACTTTAAAAAAGAAAAGTATTTAAATACAAAAGTATTTAAATACAGATAAAATACACTCATTTCACAAATTATAAGTACTTTTTCAAGTACTTTTTTTAATTTATTTTCTCTTACGTAAGCAGTATAAAAATTATAATAAAAAACATGATGAATGTCTTTATCCTAGCCACAATATAGATTTTTAGTTAGTTTATATTAACGTTGGTTTTATCTTCATAATAAAAAATAAAATATAAAAAACTTTTTCCAATGCAAAATTCAATTTAAAAAGCAAAAGAAACGGAACTAGGCTCATCGGCATATACTTACATAAGGAATTTTCCTAAATCTAAGGATAAAACATCGACAATGTTATATAAAATTAATAAAGAACTTTAAATTTGACATGGTCTTTGTTTATTAATTTAACGTGGATACATGAAAAAAAAGAAAAATTTCACAATTGAAACAGATTTACTTATTTCTTTTTTCAGACGTAACTTAACAGGCGAGCAGTTCATGTAGATACCATAAAAAAACTAAACTTAGGGACTATCAAACTCGGAATAGAAAAATAGAATAGTGCGACTTGTGATATATCTGAAAAGAGTGTAATCGAAAAATTTACATTTTATGCAAAAAGTAGTACTTATATAGATTGAGAAAGTACCTGTATTTGGAAAAGTACTTGTACTTGAAAAAGTACCTGTACTTGTACTTGTACTTGACTATACTGCGTCAGATGTATTTAAGTACCAAATACAAGTACTCATCGAACTTTGGATTTATAAGTACAAGTACAAAGTACATTACCGATAGAATGTACTTAAGTACAAGTACAAGTACAAAAAAGGATTTATTTATGGTTTTTCAAGTACATTTGTGATGTACTTACCCAGCTCTGCATGCAGTCAGTCCAAACAAAAATAAAAACTACCTTTTGGTGCTAAGTAACTCTAAATCGGAATAATCTATAATATTATATGTGAAATGTCTAAATTGGTCAATTTAAATCAAATTCAACAGGCGTCCGTCGTTAATGTCACAGCGCTAGACCTATCGGTTCAACAACAAACCAAAGCTTTGTTAGCTTTTCTGTGATTAACTGATTATGAGGACGGTATACAGAGATTAGTTTTGGTATTGTTGAGTATTGCAATCGTAATATTAGGGTTTGTTTCTTAATGTACAGGCTAGAAAGAATAATATAAGATAAAGGATTTACAGTTTGTAACTAGTTATTGTGTGCAGACCTCTTAAAACTTAAGTTAACATTTTATTGATTACAAGGTATAAGTATGATCTCAATACAATTATAGTCGATTGTTTCTTTTTGTTTTAAACTCTAACTTGATTTAATTTTAACGTTATCCTTATTACCTATGAATAAAATTGCAATAAAACAGTAATTATTATTAAAATATGAAAAGCCATGCAAGGTGTAGCTTTCTATCACCCCTATTGCTTATACGTTACTTTTAAAGTTGTGTATAACGTGTTGCCTAACTAGCAGCTATTTAAGTTGAATTATTTTTATATTGTTATTAATTGATTTTTTACTTTAAATAAATTGCTTTATTTGTTAAATTTTCAATATATAAACACAAGAGAAAATAAATTCTTTAATTATTTGTTTAATCACATCATTATTGAAAATCAAATTGCCTATTAAATATCAGTGAGATACTTAGAGATACATGCATAGGTATGTTGTATATGTTGTTATTACCTATTAAAGCATTGATACATTCACACATTACCACAATCCATTACAGCTACATATAATTGCGGTTTATTACACATATTGATTTTTATGTACTATTTATACAATATTATTGTATTACAGCTCATTCGTTAAAGAATTATTGTATACCCATGTATACAACAAATTTACGTAGGTTTTTCAAGTATTCAGTGTGCCACAAAGTATGTATAAAACGTTTTTAATTTTACATTTGTTTTTTTGCCGTAAGTAAAGAAACTTTTTTTATATAAAATTTGCTTTATGCTTTCTTAACATCATAAATTATAAATATGAATATAATGGATCATCAGGGATATTTGTAATTCTAAAATCAAATCATAATAACACAAGTGTTTGTAAACGTTAAAAATTTTAAAAATTGTTTTATGATGGTGGACAACTTAATTTATATCTGGAGTAACAAAAATGTTATTTGTATTGGGTGTCAAGGTTTTGTGTCTAATTTGGAAAGGTGAGTAGATTTTTTCATATTTTTAGATTCTTATGTTGTAGTATTACTTGCCTATTAGTTGTAACTATTACAATAATTCTTTATCTTACTTTATTTCCATTTTCATCTCATGTTTGGGTAGTGATAAGTAAGGAAAGAAATGAGAAAAAAAAGTTAAACTCATGATATTTACAAAAACCTGAAGACAGAAAAAAGGAAATCTTTAGAATGAGAATGGGCGTGCAAAGAAAATAATACGCGAGTATTTTAATCAAGAAATGGAATGTACAGGAAGATTTGATTAAAGAAAGTGAAAACAACCAACCAAAGTATTACAGGTATATAGATTGAAAGGGAAAACCAAGTAAAAGTTTAGAGAGAACATGGTCGAGAAAAATTTAAAACAACAGGAATGTTACCCTTTTATTGTAAGAGCAAACAAAGCAAAAAAAAGCAAAAAAACACTTTCTGAACACTTAGACACTGCTGGTTTCTCCTCTCTTTATTATTTCACTTTTGCTGCCAATTTCTGAAGAAAATCAGTTTAAGATATTACAGAAATAAATTTTGAAGATGCATTGATTATACTGTTTTCCATGTTCAGGATATATCTAGCAATTAAAAACAATAGTTTCCTTTCCAAATTATTTTTATATTTTATAAGTTTACAATTTTTATATATCATGTCAGGATTTACTAACTAGCAATAAATAATTCAGTCTCTACAGATTGCTGCAGTGTAAGCAAATTTACTGAATTCCATGAAATTCTAAACACTTGCAGTAAAATGAAATAACACACTCAATACTTAATTAATGTTTCGCAAATAACCTAAAATTAGATATACATCATGAAAATAAGGCCAATTGCACCAGTCTTGCTCAGATTTAACCATTCATTACATTATACCTAATAAATATATACTATAATCAAAGATTTAACTAAAGTTTGTAACTGTATTCCAATGAACGAGCTGCTAAAACAACAGACAAATTTCATATGTCTACAGCCAGCTAACATGCACACGTCATAAAGGCGTCTTTTTTAGGTCAGCTTATTCGTCATTTTCACGTCGATTTTGAAGTGATAGTTACTTTAAAAAGACAGAAATATGACAGATCCCTACGACAACACTTTTTAGACAGAATTATTTACCTTTTAGTGACAGATATGACGTTTTTAAAATGTATTTTATATATTATGTATTTCAATAACTGTGTTAGTAATATTGTCATGCAGTAATAATCTGATGCAGCATACAGATGGATAGCAAATGTAGATTGTTTTAAGCCCGATAACATTTCTTAAATTGTCTACAAATTGTATAATCCCTCTAATGGCCGAGAAAATGCTGTAATTGATAAGACTTCTCTTTTGATTTTGTTGCTAACAAATGATAGCTTGATTTCATTATTCTTCAAGCAACCTACTGTAACGGACTTTTTCCATTCTTCAAAAGGCGTTTTAAGTGTCCTAAGTAATGTTTGAAAGAAGAAGCTGAAAGTTCATCTGCAGGGCCATACAGGTCAACATCAGACTGTGAATGTGAAAGAATGTGTACGTTGTAAATTAGAAACTCTGTACCGTATATCTTTTCTGAATGAGTGATTAGACGACT
>VTPC01001719.1:9501-22765 GCA_011009095.1 Ignelater luminosus
ATACTTTTTTATCTCCATATTTTGCCCAGTATATTAAACGACTTTTGGGCTTGCTCTTTTCTCCTTCTTATGTCTCTTTGAAAGCCTCCCGTTTTATCCAGACACTTCCAAAGTAACAGAATTCTCTTTGTAAGCTCTATGCTTATACTTTTCCCATCCTCCTCTCCGTCTTTTCCGATCTTTGTCTTCTTCTCATTTATTTTTAAACCAACTTGCTCTGCTACTTCTTTGAGTCTCATTGTTTTTCTTTGCATTTGGTTTCTCTTTCTAGTTGTTAGGCATATGTCGTCCGGAAACTCAAGGTCTTCAAGTTTGTTAAATGTACCCCAATTTATTACGAATATATTATTTCCTGTATTCTCCATCACCCAATCTATGATGATTAGGAATAGAGTTGGTAATAAGACGCACCCTTGTTTAACTCCTGTGTTAATCATGACTTTTTCGGTCAGTTTGCCTGCATGTTCTACTTTTGCTGAAAAGTTTTCATACATAATTTTTATCATTTTTCTTATTTTTTTTGGTAGTTCAAATGCGACGAATTTTTCACATGTTCTCCCTCGTTACTGAGTCAAATGCCTTCTCGAAATCTATAAAGTTGATGCCGATGCTTTTCCCCATTTCTTTGGTTTGTTCGAGTATTATCCTCAATGAACATATTTGATCTACGCATGAGCGCCTTGCTCGGAAGCCGGCCTAGTTTTTCTTTAGTCTGGTCTACCGCAGTTTTGATTTTGTTTAATATTATTTTACACAATACTTTACTAGCTATGCATAGGAGGGTTATTGGTCTTGAGTTTTCGCATCGTGTGAGGTCTCCTTTTTCTGGAATTTTTATATTATTACTTGCGACTAATCCTCGTGGTATCATTTCCGTATTTCAGACTTTGTTCATGAGGATGCGTAGGATTTTTATAGATCTTTTCTTGTCTGCTTTAATAAGTTCTATGGGGATATCATCCACGCCTGCGCTTTTACCATTCTTCTACTGATAATTGCTTCCTGGATTTTTTTCATTGTAATTTTGTCTTCGTTTATGTTTAGCGGCTCGCTTCTCTCTAGTTCATCTATTATATCTCTTGTTTCTTTCTTCTTGCACATTTTAGCAAAGTACTCTATCCACCTTTTTATGATGTCGCCTTCGCTTTTGAGTATTTTTCCGTTTGCTCCTTGAATTCTATTCATTGGCTTGGTTTTTTTCCCGTAATTCTTTTTGTTACTTTATACTGGTATTTTATCTTTTTTTGGGTTGCTTTCTCTGCTTCTTCTAACAGGTTTTCAAGGTAGTTTCTTTTGTCTTTTCTTGCCCTTCTTTACTTCTCTGTTTTTATTCCAATATTCTCTATGTATTTGGTTTTTTCTTGTTTCGTCTTCTGTATTCAACCATTTCCTTTTTATTCTTCTCCTCTCGTCGATTGTATTTAATGTAGCGTTTGTTATTTATGGTTTTTGTTTTCCGACTTTGTGTCCAATTGTTTTCTTTGCGCTTTTCTTTACTACGTCTTTGAAATGCTGCCAAATGTTCTCCACCGAAAGGTTTCTACGTGGGATAATTTCTCCGATATTCTTTTGCATGTTCTTCTTATACTCCCCCAGTATTTCTTCTTTTTCTTTTAATTCGACAACATTAAATTTTGTGCGTACCGGTAGGATGTTGTTGCTTCTCATTCCAGTAAGCGTATTTTAATTGATTTATCTATCATAATAGCTACACCCTTTTCGTTTTTTGCGGTTTCGTCTCCATATCCTGGGTAGAGTATTTGGTTTCCATTTGCAAATGTCATATTTGCTATTCCATTCCACCTAGTTTCGATAAGCCCGAGTATTTTAATCTTGTACTTTGTCATTTCTCTTGAGATTTGTTCGGTTTTGTTTATATCGGCAATTGTTTGGACGTTCCGGCAGCCCAGAAAGAATTTAGATTTGTCTCCTACTATATTTGTTCGTTGCCTGTTTCACCACCACTTTCTCTGTTTATGTTTTTTGTGTCGGTTTTATAGTGATGTATTCTGGTAGTTTTTTTAGATTTCTTCTAGGATGTGCTTGTCTTCGTTCGATTTTCATATTTGTCCTTGTATAGTAATTTTTTGGTATTCGGTTTTAACTTGGTTGCCCTTGCTTGCTTCTTTTTTTGCTCTATTTCAGATTTCGCGTTGTATACGCATCTCTTCTTTTGTTAGATCGTTGTTTATATATACTTGTTCATGTTTAATTAGTCTCAGTTTCTTTTTGTTTTGCATGATCTCGTTTTTATCTTCCTTGCTTCCAGTTTTTACCAAACATGTTCTATTTCCCAATTTCTATGCTTTTTCTATTTTCACTTATTTGTATAATATAATACCCCGTTAGGTACGCCACTGGCCAAGAAAAATGTTCAGGTGTACTGTACTTTCAAATCCTATTTTTATGAACTTTGTGATTTCAACTGTCTTTTTTATTATATTGATTGTAAACGAAACCTTTAAATTAAAAAAAATGAAGCTTGACAGGTATAGGTAGCTTCGCGTAGTATGTATTTCTAGTATCAGAAGATTGAATTTACTTTATACCTAAAGTATCATAGTTTTTATTTAAATTGAGTACTAATTGTTTCGTGATTGCTTAACCTCACTATTTTGTTAGCTTTTATTGGCTTTATGTAGGCTACTAGATTTAAAATCTAAATTTTCATTTGTTACTTACTTAATTATCAGATTCAAACGAACAATGCAAGAATTGCCGGTACACGACAATAACGATCTCAAGCATTGACAATTTTATCAAACGCATTGTAAATTTTTCTCTTGACGACTCTTTCCTGCTCAACTCTTTTGTGTGCAGCTTTTTCGACTGATTTTATAGTCGTTCTAAATTTTATTTAAGATTTAACTGTCATGTCAATGCTATACATATAATAAAAGGATTCTGTTCCGACCTGCCTATTTTCCAAGTGTGTTCTTTGGTGTTGCATTTCATATTTCCTACAATGTTCACAACGGCTATGGAAACTTCATAAGTCATGTTTAAGATTTATTATTTTTTCGGTTAAATATGGTAGGTATAATGTTGAGATAGGAACTTGCGAGTATGAACAGGGCGTGGATATAACTTGAGTGAGTGGTAATAGGGTGCGAGCCTGATAAATCAAATCCGTGCCGGACTTTTAACGTCAACATATATCTTTACGTGTTTTGTAACTATATTATGTTTTAATAAAATCTTAATAAAACTCTTTCATGTAAAATATCTGTTGGTTCCTGTCAAATTAATTATTCAGTTATTTATCAACCCATGTAGACACACATTGGAATTTAATAAAATATGAAATCGCTTTGTTTTAATACTAAGTTTGTATTGCACCAAACATTTTACTCTTTACAATGTATAATCTAAGTAATATTCCATTACTTCCAGTTTAATGTTTTTGTTTTACGTGCTTTAATATGTTTCCTCCCACGACCAGCTTTAATTAGTCAAGTTTTTGATTGAACCTTTGATGTTATAAAGAATCACTGAAAATCAATATTCCTTTATTACACCCCCTAACAAGAGCAAAAAACTTAGTCTTCTGTCTTAATTATTAATAATTATAAATTCAAATTAATTATCTTAAGGAAGTTGTCAGAATTCAGTTCAAAGACTACACGCGATATAATTGACATTAAACGCAAACTTAGATTTATTCTTTGAGAAGAATATTCATATCTGCAAACACAGAAAAATACTACGCGTCCTAAAAATAATAATTATAATAATCATAATCTAATCTAGTAAGTTACTCTTTCTTTGTCAATTTAGCACAATGGTAACCACATGAACCACATTTATATACTTAACATTTCAAACCAGAAAGATTTCGAGTATTCGAAAAGTAGAATTTCATTTGGAAGAAGATGAGGAATTTGGTACTTAGTTACTAAAGTGGTTGATGAACCTTTCAAACAAAGAATTCTATTTCTTTTAGATTTGGGGAAACTGGAAAACCAAGAAATTTAAACAGAATCGACAATAATTCAATAAACAGTTGCTGTTTGTTTTACACATAGAGTTAACTATATTTAGGACTATAAGCAGTGCAGTGTTCTATTCTCGATTGTATTTTCTATGTTGGCAATTCGTCTGGTTAACATTTTTACATAATCTTACCCAAAATATGTTGAATTAACCCTCTAAATAAAGCCACAGCCCTTGATGTTTTGCAACCAAGACATTATTACACAATTTATAATGATAAAATCTGTCCTTAAAATTTCCTTTGATGTTTTACCAATAAACAACAAAGTCCTTGAAAATATATGTAAATTCATTTTGATAACTCAAACAAGAAATATATCTCTGCTGTATAAAAACAACCCTCAAATACCAATTTAAATAACTTAAAGAAAACGTCAATAAAATACGTTAAGTAGGCAGTTAGAAAGAAAGGCTCCAGGGAATATCGCTATATAAAAGGGATCTTAAACATTAACTTCAAAATTTATATAAAATATTTCTTTTGTCAACAGAGACTCGAAATTAATTTTTCATAATCTAACATTTAAATGTGGATTTTAAGCGTTTAAATGTAGTTTTTAACTTTATATTTGTTATATAACTTAATTATTTCTCGACATCAAGATTAAGGGAAGAGGTTTTTATATTTTCACTCGCAGTCAGTGGTTTATTGATATCAAGAGGAAACCACTTGATTGTGTTATAAACGAAATGATCAAACAATATCTGCTAACGAAGCGAGTAAACGGGAGTTTACGAGAAAATTCATCAATTGCCGCTAGATTAGTTGAAGTAAAATGTGGCGAAATTAATATGATTGTTATTGCGGCATTAATAAAATTAGAATTGTTTTAGAAATTGAATCCAATTTATCAATTTGGAAGTAGATACTGAAATTATGCAAGTTATAAGTTTCCCTAAAATTACTAATTATTCTAATGAATTTTCCACAGAACTACATTTGCAAACTCATAAGTCATTAGCTCGAAATTGCTGGAGATATCGAGGTAGGATAATCAGATTGTGAAAGCAATTAGTTCTAAATTAAATTCCTTAATTTGGCAAAATTTTCCGAGAACATTTTCAACCTTTCATTAGAGTTAACGACTTTAACAGTGACTCCGTTTTGCGTAAGGTTATTTAAACAATGGTATGGTATTGAGCTTTCATTTTCTTCTCATCCATTTAGTAACACTTCGATAATTAAATGACTGCACTTCAAAAGGTTCGAGATTTATTAACTATTTATAAAGTTCTAAAGGGTACCTCAACTTATTAATAATTTTCGTTTTAAAACCAGATTTGCCAGATCCCTAAGATTAAAATGAAATTATGTTAAGAAAATGTTATTACTCGGAAGAAATTTAATACTACAGAGAATCGCATTCTAGTTTTTGTGCTCTATAGGTAATACAAATAACAGATTCTTAATTTCTGGGAAACAGATGTGACCATAAAGAGACAAATCAACTTGACGTAGAATTGAAATTTTTGTTTTTTATAGGTATATGTTGGTTTGTTTGTTTGAGGTCTTTTTTATCAGTAAGATTATTGAAGTTATTTTTGATCAAGATAAATTATTATCATTATTATTGTTATTGTAGTTAATTATTACAGAAAAGAGGGGTAAATTAAAATTTAAAAGCAAATAAAAATAATCATAGGTGTCCGGCGGGGTTTGAACGCCCGTCTTCTCGGATGCGATGTGACCTGCCCGACTGCGGTATTTACATTACAGCGCCTTACATTTTATTAGAAATTAATAATAAAATGTAATTCATTAATAATACATAAATAAGAGTACTTCTATCCTGCGCCGTTTGTAATTGTGAACATTTTTTATATGTATCGTACATACAATTGCTTGGAATACCACTAAACAATACAAAACCTTTTTTGAATATAGCCAAAACATATATGTAGTGGAAAGTTCAAATAAATTAAATTGTGGGTTTGACTAAGAAGATTTATTTATTTATTAATACAAAACCTATCAACAAGACTAAAAGAACCCGGTTATGTAGAAACCAACAATCTAAACAATTTACTCCTACTTGCTTGTAGAGAAGATTAGCCCAATAGCGAGTAGACTCGCACACATACATATAAGTAGGATGCAATATTAAGCTCCAAACTAAAATTCAAACTTGAAGAAATGAAGAATGAACCCTTCGAGAATACGTATCTATGAAAAACGCAAAACATTACCTCGAATACGCAAATATTCAACACCATCAGGACTATGGGCAAAAACTAAAAAGGAAATAACTGATTTATTTGCAAAACATATTTCAAATGTTTTCTCTTCACAAGATAATGATCTAGATTAGGAAGTGGAACGAGACCTATCTATCCCCATCCAAGCATATAAACGCCTTGAAATATTTACTCCAAAGACAATAATTGATTTAATGGATGTACTAAACACAAAAAAAGGTACCAGGTTTCAACCTCATTACTGTTAGAATACTGATAAACTACTAAGAAATGGCTTGGTAAACCTAATGTATATATCCAAAGCCATACCAAGACTTGAAGAATGGCCCAAGTCGTTAAAAATAGCGTAAATAATAAATCAAATCCTGTAAGAATGCAATGGACGTTTCAATCCACAACCAATAAGTTTTTTACCAATAATTCCAGAAGAACTACTGGCAAAACTCATACTTAGACCTAAACTTGCAAAACTGGATCCCAAACCGCCGCGCCAGCTTGCATTTTGAGTTCATTAGTATGTCCCCATATATAAAATACAATCAACAAATAAGTACTGCATTGCCGCTTTCCTGAATGTAATTCTAACATTCAACTAAAGTATCTAGGCCTACCATTCAAGATCAAAGAAATTCTTCCTGTCAGCTACTTCAACCTACTAACACCTTATTTAAATGAATGCCAATTCGAAACAAAGTTAAGAAGCTTTGTCATCCATTTAGAAGTTTTCAAAAGAGTATTCATCGAAGGATATAACGTTTAGCACGTTTGTGGTAGACACAATCGGATTTGTAAAAACTTGAAAATAGCCTTGAAAGCACCTAAATCGTCGAAAAAAGATAACGTTAACGAATCTAAGATATTATATACAACGCTAACCCTATAGAAAGGTCATTATCTTGAAATTACCAATAATCAAGCCCTTATTTCTTGTACACACACAATAGTAGTTAGATACTTTATTTTATTTTTTCCTGTTTTTGTGACACAATCTATAAAATTAGAAGTCCAAAAATGCAATACCGAGAATATTTCTGATACTATCACAACAGTTTGACATTTAAAATATAATTCTGAAAGTTTTGGTTTATGAGATTTTTTCCAAGATGTACAAAATGGTCGTCTATCTAAGCTTCTCTACTTGAATTTCGATAATCTTCCAAATATTTAACTAAAAATTAGAAAGAACACATTAAATAAAACAAATACAAAAGAGTTCTAAGAGCTGTTAGGACAAGAATCTCACCTTTCCATAGAAAATAAACTGGTTATTTCCGAACCAGTAGTAGATGAACCCTGATGTCTATCAAATCACACAGTACATACAGATCTCAACTTTCCTTATACAATAAAAATTATTTATGAAAAGACTAATACGCAAATATCAAAGTTGAGATTTCTACTGCACTTTACCACCATAGAAATGCGTAATATCCAAGACAATCAAATTTTTATCTGGTCCCCCACCAGAGATATTAAAAACGTTCGCGACGTTTTTAAATAACATTTGAAAATTCGATATCTCCCACAATACGCAAATATCAAAGTTAAGATTCCTACTGCACTTTACCACCATAGAGGTGCGTAATATCCAAAACAATCAAATTTTTATCTGGTGCCCCACCAGAGATATTAAGCCTTAAAGTTGGCCAAATCTGAAAATTGCAACTTTTTGGAACTGTATAAAAAATAAAGGAAGCAGGATTCAAGTTTCTTTCTTTTTCAGCATAAAGTGTTTTACGATATGTACCAGCACAAAACAAATTAACTTTGATATTGCACCCCTTCCATAAGAAAACATTCCTTCAAAAGTGTGTTTCTTTAAATTGTGTCACCAAATTTCAAGACAATTTTTCACATATTAAATGACAATTTAGGACTTTAATGAAAGGAACAAGAAAGATAGAGCAAGGTTTATAAGAAGCAATAGTTTTTATTTGAAATGTTTATGACTAACCAGTCCGTAGGAAATTAATTTTCCGTAGATGTCTGCAAACGCAGAAATTAGCGTGCAGCGTGGACTACAAATGGCCGTCATTTCTAAACGGTTAAGTATAAAAATAAAATAATATGTGTTTTCGACTACTCATACTTGAGGCAAATAATAGTAAAAATATTAATTTTTTTAAAAATGGTCGAGCAACTAATATTTGTTTTTCTGAACCGTTTGAAATGGATTGACCCTGAATCAATATCTCACCATGTCAATAATCGTAGTTCTTGTATGACAGCGACAGAAAATATCGTTATGAAATTTAGTCGATACAAGACAGAAAAGTTTGAGAAACGCTGTTTTATTAATTTCTCATATTAAAATCGATTTCAAAACGCTTTTATTAAAATTTATGTCGATAATTAAATAGGATTTATTATAAATTGCTTGTAATGTACCATTATTGTTCCAAAGATTTCTCTTCTATAAAAGCTTTTGCGTGTTTTGTAAAACTTTTAGGAAGTGTACGGTTGATATATCAAATACTACGTTATCAATATTAAAGTACGTGGTTGTCGAGCACTAAGAAGACTTGACAAGTACAAGTTCTTCTTAAAAATATTTACATTTTGCGGGAATACCATTCTATCTTTCTAGATAATATTTTTTCCCATGTGTATACGTGCTTGTCAAATATAAGTAATATAATCTTACTGACGTTTGTCGTAGTAGACAGCTTACGTATTTTTCAATTTTTCAATTTATAGTAAAAATTAAAAATTAAGTAACACTGTAACGTCTGGAATTTACTAATTCTGCAAACGTAAACGATTCGTTTCTGTTTTCTTTTCCCGTGTAGGTAAACTTTATCGTTATTGCTTCAAAACATCATATTTCTTTCACTCTTAATGTTCTTTATACTACCCATTCAACCACCCCTACCTTATTTTTATCTATCTCTACATGTATATTTCAACGTAAATTCAAGAACAACCTCGGTTTTCATTTTATATATTTTTTACTATATTCTCATTTCCTGTCATACATGAATTAAATTTTGTTGTTTCTAGCATATTCCTGTATCGCGTTTATCCAACATTCAACATTTGCTGTATCCCGTATATGCCACAGGGAATATGAAATTAACCTTACACAAACGCACACTTATCACGTTATACCCTGCCCTCACTTCACTTAAATACTCCTTGTATCAACAAAGCACGTGTTAATACATATACCTACAATAATAATGAAAACCTTCCCTGTTCATATTACCAATTCCTAGACGTACAAACATCCCTACTACTTCATGTGTATTAAGTCTCGCTAATACTGTTTAAATTTATTACAAATCCCACATCTCGGAATTGTGGCAATAAAGTTTTATTAAAGAAAAATCTTTTTGTATTCTCTAGTGTTTTTCTTCTTACCTCATAAAAATTTCAGAAGAAAGGAACGAACACTCGTTAATTATTTAAGTAGACGTAAGTACTAAAGTCTTTTCATTAATGAACATTATTTCTCTCGAAATATATACTGAAAGTATCAGGGAGGAAACCACTATATCTTACTGCATAATTAATACTTATTCTTATTCTAAAGCTCTTGCAATCAAGCGAGGAAATTTACACAAGTGTGTTTACTTTCTGTTATACGCGATACTTTGAAACAAATTACGCATTTAGGAAATTCAAACTCGATAGTACTAAAGCAGAAATAACAGAAGATACACTAAATATTTATCTCTTTTTCGCTAAAAATAACCAAAAGTGAACAGTAGTTCAGAGTGTTCAAATAATAAACACAACCGCATAGCATAGGGGTTATGCTTTCACTGTTACATGAAAATTGCAAAATTCCTCTCTACCACCTCTCTCTCATAAATCTTTAACCGGACTACTCACAATAGCTTGAAAATTTTAATTTATTGTGAGAGAGGCTCTTCCTGTATCCTTAACATCAGTTGTGTTTCGCTGAACCTGTTTAAAATATTGTCTCTTTACTTAGATATGTAAATTTTATGAGAACTTGGTTTCTGTTAAAACTGTCTGTGGTTTTTCTGTTTGAGGTTTTTGTTAAGTATACCAAAGTCGTTGTTTATTTTATAAATAACAAAAGAAAACTTTATTTATGTAAATCTTTTATACTTCTGTTCGTATATACTAGTTATCTAGAGGTTTGCTTACAGGGGCGTGCAAAGGTCTTGCGGGACCCCAGTGCAAAGGTAAGGAGGAAAACCCTTTACCTGGTCATAAATTTAGTATTAAAGGCGTTGTTATCCTCCCAAAAACAATGTTACCTATAAATATCTAAGATCAAATTTCCAAACTGTATGTTTCTGCCATAAACCGCTCTCAAGGTATTTCAAATTCATGTGACGTCATTGCAATACGATAGTATCCGTAGGATGAGCAAAAAGCGTTTGGGGGACCTCCCACGTTTTCGGTAAGTAGAAATATTTAAAATAAATTCCCAAAAAAGAATTAAAAGGCTTTTAGATTGTCATTTACTTAAAAATGATTTTCTGAGAACTTTATTCTCTACAGAATTCTCTCCTCTGTTTAGTTAAATTTGAAATTCATACTTTAATTAGAAGGTTTTTGTTAAGCGTAAAGTTCGTTTTTAATAAAACCAGACCACAAAGTTTTTTTTGTGATAATTAATGTGAGTAATATTTTAAATATATACAGTCCACGCAACGTGCTGCTCAATAAGCTGTCAACTTTTCAGTTTGCTGATACTTGTTACCAAATAATCCTAATTGCATAGAATTTTTATAACATCTCACGTAAAACGATAGAAGTCTGAAATCTGTACTAGCAGGAGAGATAAGAGAACTGCTTGATGGAATCTAAAAGGCTAAGAGAAAATATTATCGAGCTCAAAACTTCTGAGCAACTAAATATGAAGATACCTAGCCATACACAAGTAAAACTTGGACGTCTTTAAACTCTGAAATAATGTTCCACCCGGCAATCACTTTTCGCTTCAATTTTGTACAAAACTAACAGCAAAAGTCGAAAACCAACATTTCGCTTTTTTTCGTTTTATAATACTCTTGTTGTGTTGCACTTCGTACGTTTATTTAGTCAGTTTATCCTGGATATTCTGAATATTTTATGAGCGTGTAGTTTCAGGGAAATTAAGAATTTGTTTATGTTGCAGTGGGGAAATTTCTGAAAGATCTCCTGTATATTAATTTTAAGTGTTAAGATTGATATTTACACCCCAGCGCTTCCCTCAATCATAACTGCTTTGAGTTTTTGTTTATTTAATGCTGTTTTCTCTTTATTGTTTAATAAGACTGGTGTCTGATAAAAATTTTTTAACCCCTCATTTTTTCAATTTACCAGAAAAACAAATAAACATATTTTTACATCTATGACTCAGGAATAACGATAAAGAAATTATAATTCTAAAAATCAAAACAAAAACAGTTTCTGTCTTTATTTAGGCATAAAAGAATTATACTTTTTGAATGCACAAATGATTTTATAGTCCGGGTATAATCACTTTTAGCCACTGTAGAAATCTCATAATCATATAAGAAACCCGATACCCCAATCAACACATGTGCCTTATAATAACCCCGGCTGTGGATTTTTAGGGTTATACTGTTTTATTAACAGCTTGGCCTTCGTAGGAATAATTTGTTAGAAGGAGTCCGAATTTATGTAATCTATCATGACCCAATTGCCCAATAGACATAACATAAAGGTATTATTGTCATTGAAGTGTATGTTTTACTTTATTTTGTTGTTGATTCCAATAATATCTGGTAATTGCACTGTGGGCATAAATATCCAAGTACCGATATATTTCCGTAACTCAATTTTGGAAAGTTTCAGCGGCTTTTTGGAATCTGATTGAAGTACATAATTAGACAGAAACATAATATCTTCTATTATTTCATCTGTGAAGAAGAAATTCAAGAATTGATGAAAGAGATTATAGGATTGCTCTTTTCCAAACTAGCTGCTTTTTCTTTTTTGCAGAAACGTTTTTCTTTATATTTTTGCAAGAGGACTACTATCTTTGCTATCAGAAATATCAGTTTATGAAATTACTTCTACATCTTGTTCTACTTCGTATTCCTAGTTTGTTTTGTGAACAGAACTTCTAAGCTATTTTTTCTAAAAGATTGTTTTTATCAATGTCGTCTCCGTCAAGTAAATCGACAATAATGTTATCATAAAATGTTCTAGCATCCATTCACATTTTGTATGCCTGGCTACCTGGTGTGCCGCATGTGACAAATACCTATTTTACAATATGTGGTTTACGTATACAAAAATAACTTACTTTTTGTTTTTAACCCTTTAGAATTCTCTAAAGACTAATAATGGCAAAAAATATATTTACCAGTTATCACAGCAGTATTCACAAAATTTCAACGGAATATTTGTGTTGCACAAATCATTCAATTATCAAATTGAGACATGACTCAAAAGATAATCTTAACAGTACTTGTGTCTACGCTATCATGCTACCAATTGAAGCTGCTCGTGGGCATAGGCAGTGTAGATTTTATGATTTTTGGTAACTGTAATACAACTGTAATTTGTAGTAAAAGCTAAATTAATAGATTATCTGACTATCTGTGCTGGGTATATGACAGAGATTAGAGTTGCAACAAATATTCGGCCACTATTCGGTATTCAGCCTATTTAGCCTATTTTATACTATTCGGTCAAATACCGAATATTGAATAACTATTCGGCCGAATACCGAATACCTAAAAGCAGGAGTAAGAAATAACAAACAACACAGTATATTAATCATATAACTTTTATTAATGCTGAACATATACATTCTAAGTTCGAAAAAGCGCAATTTTTGGTTTATTATCTAAAAGATCAAAGAAAATGTAAAATAACTAAGTTATTTGGCTAGGAGATCAATCAAAATAGGTAACAAATCAAATGAAAGCTACCTACTTATTTGTAGTTTAGTCATAACTAAATAAACGCTAACAAGATTAACTAAGTACTTATTATTTGCAAACCAAAATAAAATTAAGTGAAGCGAAATAAATAATTAGTTTTTTCATTAAGATGTTATAAATTAAAGTCAGGAACTTAAAAATTAAATTAACTTTTTGTTTCATTGCACAAAATTACTTATCGTAACTAAATTTAATAAGTG
>VTPC01001720.1:0-43365 GCA_011009095.1 Ignelater luminosus
TTTTTTTTTGTTTTTAAAACAGTGCCCAAGTCCAACTTAAACATTACAAAATAAGATATTATCAATTACCGTCTTGTCTGCCAGCAGTTGAAACCTAAGTATACCAAATTTGAACAAAATTGTATCACTAGTGTTTGAGTTACAATAAAAAATAGAAATGAAAATCCTAACTTTGAAAGCCCATAACTTCGCAATTTCGCTTATTGCAAGTAGAACTCAATCGACCTATTCTGATTAAAATAATCCACTTTTAAACGTTGAGCCATTACTCTCCGGACACTCTGTATAATATGCACTTATGTAGATGATCTGTTAAGTGCAAATTTGAGAAAAAATGGGTTTTTCATGACAAACCACGTATTTACCAAATGTACTTTTGTTTACAATTTTTTATCCTTGTTTTTTTCTTATACAGTGTGGTGCACTTTTCATATACACACCCCAGTATAGCTTTCTTGTTTATTATAGAACTGATTTCAAACTGCAACCCCCAAAAGAAAATATTTAAAACAATTTTATCCACCACCAGCCTTCTACAGTTAAAAATAAACGCAAAAACCAAAACAAAGCATAAAAGGCCTCATTTTTAATCAAAAAAGTTTTTAAGAAAGCTGTTAAGAATGGTGAGAGTAATATGCACTAAAATGTCTTCATCTGAACTACTGTTGGTTCAGCCGGTCTTTGAACACACGTCATCAAGCGTGTGTAGTAAGTACAGACAAGTAATATATATATTCTCCTTCCTATATATATAGTGGGATAAATAATAAAGGATAGAAAACGAATGATATTTGTCATTTCAGTACTGTGCACTGATACAATTTGTGACGTGTGTTCAAAGATCAGCTGGACCAACTGTATTTCTTAAGCTTAAACAGCCAAGCAAAATTTTGTTGCTGATATGTTTCATTGTCAACAAATTTACAAACATCTTGGAAAGATAATCCAAGCGGCGGCGACTGTAAAGATGTTATCCATCATTGAACACCCAGCTAATTTATAAGAAATGTAATAGAACGAAGTAGCAACTAACTTCAATTTATAATCGTGATAGAACAAACATACTATGACTTACTGAATCCTTAGCATTATACCGTGCTCTGATATATGTAGCTTGAAAGTAATCCTGTTTTTTCTGTCTAAAAAACTGTAGGTACATACATACGTATGTTTGCTCCATCACGATTAGGACTTGAAGTTAGCTGCTTCTTCACTATTTGACCAATCAACGCATCGGTCATGTACTGAGTGAATAATGGAGTTATATAGTCGCCTCATTAATTACAATCGTGCCAGGATTTCTATAGACAGACAACGACAAGCCGTTTTTTCTTCACAATATCTACTTTAATATTTTTCATAAATTAGTTGAGTGTTCGATGAAGGACAATATTCTACGGTCGCCGCTTGGACCATGATACCAATAGTTCAATTTTGTGGCACTTAAAGTTTTTGTTTTCGCCACTAAATATGATAATATGTATTTACTCTATATTCTCATATATTTCGTTTACTGATGAAAAGATTTCAAGCTTTTCTTTCCTTTTACTACTAGTAGTTTTTTGGTTTCTCTCAGAATCATGGCTTGCTAGATTATGTAAATCAGTAAATCACATTAATATTGTTATAATTTCGTTGTTATTTAAATTAAATATAACAAACCATATTATATTCTGAAATCTGAGGGAACAGCAAATTCAGATATGTCAAGACCTACTACGACTGCCATTTAAAAAATTGGTTTTTTATTATAACTCGAAAACAATTGAATAAAAATTGGAGTAGTTATTTAGAAGGAAAAAGGTTTTACTAAAAAATTGCATTGTATAATTACATCTACCTTCTAAATTTGTTTTAGTTATATAGGGTGGCTCAAATTTGAGGTAAATGCAAGGTATCTCAGAAACTAGAAGAGCTATACAAAGACTGCATATACATTACTGCTGTACCTTTTTCCATCCATTGATGCAATTAGAATCTATAATTATATTTCCTTTTTGAGTTATATAGTTTAGTAGTATAAGAAATTAGAAGAAAATCTTTCTTTCCGTAAACAGGTTGTAGTATTCTACGTATGTTGAATATATAAAAAGTCCTGAGATGTCCGACACGTGCGTTGGCCGCCATTTTAAAAAATGATTGAAAACAAAAGGAAATATAATTATAAATTCTGACTGCATTAATAGACTCGACAAGAAAAAGTACATCAGTAATGTATGTATATTCAGTCTTTTTCCAGCTCTTCTAGTTTTTGAGATACCTTGCATTTACCCCGTACAATTGAAAAAAGTTTAGAAGGTGAAGGTATTTGTACTATACAATGTTTTTTTAGCAAAATCTCTTCTTTTAACATGACATTTGGTGGCTCGATGCACAAAGCTAAAGATTTACTTTTTTGCCGCCGTCAGTAAAAATTTTATTTTCAGGTTTAGTCTATTTTCAACGTTTGAAGAAAAATAGCATATTTTATTCGGAGTAAAAGTGCCTTTTTATGGATCGTCTGTAGTTGCCGGGCTAGCTGCGTTTATTTGTCAAACCCTACGCAGTCTTACTGCTAATATAACAATATACTACTACCTTATCAGAATCTAGGCTATTCGATCCTTATTTTGTGGTTAAAATTGACAACTGCATCTTGCCGGGAAACAGAACAATTCTGTCTCCCAGCGTGGGACCGAGGAATTTTTCCTCTCTGTTGCTTATAAGGTCTGCTTGTTTTGTTTGCTTGCAGATACATCTTGCTTACCACGGATACCAAAGGCATTTTACAGTTAGTTGCAAAGGTCAATTTTTAATTTAGAAAAACTTTTATTTAGATCTTTGATACATTTTTTAAGGTTGACGAAAACATCATATGCGAAACTCTGAAAGAAAGTTGTTCTTTTTCTTTGCGTACTTTGCGTCTTTTGTCCTTGAAATAAACGGGAAAAAAGTAGGTATCACTTTCACCTTTTGTAACACAAATAATAACTATTTGGAACTAGTTCTGTTTGCCATGACCGTTGCTAAAAGTAGACTTTTCGCACTATTGACATACGTCGAAAACTAATCATTTTGGGGAAGTTCATTTGTCTATGCGTAAAAAGTACGAATAGAATCGTGAAAAATGTACATAACATAAACACAATTACGTATAATTGTAAATAAGTCAAATCACAGCAATCTCAAATCATTCAATCGTGACAGTAAAATTTTGAGAAACGTTATTTATCATTTTAGTATTTCTTCAAATTTTGCAGTCGTAGGAAAAATTGCGTACGCAACACGAGCACAAAATGTATTATGCGTTCTTTCGAGTTAGTGGAGATCGGAAACTTTCAAACTTACGCCCAAACCTTATTTCTTTGCCTTGTTACATAAATAACATTATGCGTTCACAGTTTTTTTCCATGAGGGTTAGCCATGGAGATTAATCCAATTTAACAGTGTGAACATTAGTTTTTCAGTTTAAACTGGTTTTACATGTATGGTTAGGCTTATTAAATGATTTTAGGTTAGATTGCACGACAGAACACCTATAAATACATATAAAATTGAATTAACATCTTTAGTAATTTTTCTATCTTCAGTTTAGTAAGTTATTATTGTTATTATTATTATTGTTATTATCTCTAATAACAGAAACAATTTCATATTGTTATGGGAATAATCTATTTACAAGAAAATGTTCTGTTTAAATATTCCTATTTCAAATAGGCAATAGATTTAGCAACGAGGTTCTGTTTTGTGCAGTGAGAATGATTAGTTTTGAGGTTATCCAACGAAATAACAATTAAAATATTTATTATGTACAACCTAACAAAAAGGGAATTCATGCCAATCATCATGTAAAAAAACTGAACGAATAATATAAATCATCAGTCGATCGATAATATCAGATGATATGTCTTCATGTTCAAAATACTAAACGAAGGGTTAATAGATATTTCTTAAGGAGTTGTATTATGCGTTGTGTTAGATACTGCATTATAAGCTGCGGAGAAGGCATTTTGGTCACCAAGAATAAACAAAAGAGTAAGTATAAAAAAAATATTTGCCATAAAAATACCATTAAGCTGCGATAACATTAATGGTCAAGTGATAAAACATTCTATAGCTACCTTGACACGATATCAACATAATCTTTTGTCTTTTCATTTCCCTTGATAAAATATTCCAAACAAGGTTACAACACAATACATAAAAAAATTGAGAATTAATTAAAACTTTGACAAATAAGACATGAGGGTAGTAACACTAGAAATTAAACAAGTTTTGATGGGAGCAAATGGAAAACATTATTTGAAAGAAAAATTAGTTTTGATTTACACATATACAGTTAAAGTAAAGAATGTGTTTAATGTTACTTATCAGCATTTTGCTAATACCCATAATAAAAGATATTTTAGCTTCTTATTATACAACTGTAAAAAGTATTACTAATAAGTCGACTTTTAAAGATAGCACACTTTTATTCTTTATCATAAATATTCTTAAGTGGTACTCTTCAAACTACCAAACGTAATAGCAGTTCTTTCTAAATAAGTCATCTTAATCGACAGATAGCAGATAAAAAGAACTTATTTCTTCGAGTGCAACAGTCTTACTTATTCAAATTACTCCTGCTGTTTTTCTGTTATACATACATCTCAGCGACTCCTACAAGGTTTAAGTAGGATGGAAATTATGTAAAACGATTGTATTTTAAGGTTTAATGAGACTCGTGCACTTTATAAAGATAAATTCCTCATTCCTCTGTGATAACGTTAGTAAAAGTCATATAAAAAACGTTAGCGAACGTGCGTAGTTTGTTTTCACGATTGTATTAAACAAAACACCACTGTTCGCGTAATTTTGCGGCACGTATAATTAGTGAAGTTGAATTGCTTAATTATAGCGAGGTTATAAAATATCTAAGTTTATATAAAGATATTATCAATATCAAATGAGAAGTGTTGTTTACAGAATTTATTATTTGCCCAGAAATCTCATAGTGTGTAGTGATAACACCGGATGATAAAGAATTTTCTAAACCACAATTCGGTTCTTTTCAGCCTTTTATAAATCTGATTATACCAGTTAAAATTAAGTTACTATACAAGGTGATATTAAAATTCAAATCATCTACAGTTTTTTGCATCATAAATGTAGCAATATTATGTTGCTGCGGGCATGACGGAATGAATAAATATTATACACGTTTACGTCATTTTTGCATTCTATTAGCGCTTCCCCAGTGATAATTAGTATTTACTACGTATTTTGTGTGCTAAACACTACTTCAAATCAACTAAAAAAAAGCCTGCACGTGATAGTGTTAAATAAAGTAATTGAATTATTGAAAATTACAGGTGCGAAGGTGTATAATTAGTTTGTTTTGGGTGGTTCACTAAACTTGGGATGACATAAACAAAGAGAAACCTGTTCTAAAACAACCGTGAACATTTTAAACCATCCTACTTAAATATACATAAGTTTTTTCTAAGTAATACAAACCTGAGTATGAGTGTAAAAATATAAGTTAGTCATACAATAGATTTAAAAAAAACAATATGGTTTTGTTTTTGAAATAGTTTTTCTGAGTTATTGTGTCGGTTTTTTAACAATAATAAAAATGGATAAAGCTAATAAAAGACAGAAATCTAAAAAGAAAAACTCAAAAGCGGTGAATATCCCAACAATAATAATAGAATCACCTTCAGCATCTTCTTCTTCTCTTGTTTCGGAAACACGATCGTTTCCTTCGCCACCTCCATCATATGAAAATTGCTTCAACTCAAATTCACAAACTAGCATCCAAACAAATTCGAGAATTCCAGAAGAACCTGAAAATCTAGAAGATGCGAAAAATCCGGAAGATGATTCTGATTTACCGGAACCAGAAGCCTCCGGAAGAAGAGCGTCATTACGAAGAAATAGTATATCTTTGCCCAATTTGGAAGATTTGGAAATAGAAATAATTAAAAATCTTGCTCAGGACATGAAAGAACCGCAGGTGAGTTTATTTGTAAAAATTACTATAAATATCTATCTTTGTTTTCATTTATTATTTTATTAATGATATCTGAAACATCTTTGCGATATTTGATTTGTAAAGTGTAAATACTTCACTTGTTTCAAGTGATTTATTTTTAATAATACAGAAATAAACAAAACATACTCATATATTTTAGTAATACATAAAACTTTGTACGCCTAACTGAGATATCAACTGTATGAGATAAAATAAATATACCGAGACATCGAATATCTTCAGAAGCCACGTGACCACTAATTTAAAAGTGGCGCGAAATTTTATTTTTCAACGTTAGCCACACTACAGAGTAACGCCCTGACGAGTACTTTTCTAACCTAAAATTACATCGGCGTGCTTACGTTCTGTGATTTCTTGGTGTCTCTTTGTTTTGCGTTTTTTACAGTTGATTTTGTTCTGTTTAAAGATCGCTCTTTTTAAAGACTAAATCTGCTTTTTCTGAGTTATTCGAGGTAAGTTTGGTTTAACGCATTCAAAGTGAGATAATAAATTTGAAATAGTTAAGGTTTTAAATAGTTTCATCATATATCCAATATTACGCCACTGGAAAACTACATTATGTTTATTACAACAGAGATGCCAATAGAGCAAGATGTGTTGCCTAACCAACAGTAAATTTCGTGGTCATTTCGATGTCTCTATGCAAAACCTCTTATACATGAAGCTACAACCAAAATACAATGTAGTTTACGCTACAACTTTCATATTGTCTCTCTAACTTGGAAATGGTATACCAGGGAAAGATAAATGACCTCTTTCTGATTCGTCATTTCTAAGTTAGATACATAGAGTGGGGATACTTCATGTATATACCTTACCTTTTCTAATTCTAGGGGTACAAAGTTGTTTTTAAAGATTTGTCTATTTCAACAAAAGATGCAAGATTGAGATATAGATTAGATTAGTCTCTCCTCAACGTTTTCTTTTAACACAGAAAAACACTAATCTACAGCTGATTTGTTCAACTTACCTGTTCATACGATCTTTCTTTTCTGTTCTACCAGGCGTATACAGAACAATAAAATCGATATACACGTATACAACTTTGTACCTAAAAAAACCATTATAATAACGAAGACGGAAACAGTTTAGTTATCTTTGATACAAGTGCACTGTCAGGCGCAAGGCCGAAATTTGAAGCGCAAGACGCAAGCCGAATGTTGCAACAAAGATCGAACGCCTAGAAAGTGACACTGCACGAGTATCGAATAACATGTTTTGCATTTGCTTATACAAAAACGTTAATTTACTATAAACTTTAAGATTAGTTTGGACAGATGTCAGATTAAGTATATAAACAAAAAGATTTGTATATTTTGACGAAAACTGCTTTATTACAAAGTTACTAACATTTCTAATTCTTGTTCGAATTTTTTTGTTTTTAAGAATTAAAACAAAATAGTTATAATTATTTCAGTTTAAGTAATAAAAAGAAACATTTGGTCATATTTTTGTTTTATTTATAAATGAACGTAATTTCGGGTGCCGCTAAAAGGTAAAGGTTTAATGAAGAGAAACTAATTGCGATAGGCTCCCTGCGGAGAACCTGCCTTGGCTTGAATTTCTTGAAAGTAATGATGATGTTGTAGAATGGGTTTCCTACGCAACTAGCACTTAGCTCTGTCTATTCTCTTTTTTGGGGCGCTGTACCTGGCATACTATATGTATTTCCTGGTATTGGATCTTCGTCAAATCGCTTTGGATAGTACTTACTGTCTTGGAGGGTTCATCGGCTTTTCTTGGGATTAACTTGGGTCGGTTCGTTGGAGGTCTGGAATTTGTTAAAAAATATTAACTAGGTATAGCGCATAAGTACATCCCATAATCTTGAAACGCACAGCGCAGCGTTATTCCATATAGAGGCAATGTAATTTTTTTCTGCTGGAGAATACTATTTCTCAAAAGACTTAGTACTCACTTAATACAATTAGAAAGGCATTTCACTGTTGCCACGTTGAACGTTCCTATAACATAGTTCCAAAAGAATACTGTAAGGCATAAAAACTTTTTTATAAAGAATTTTTGTTCTGTATTGGCCACAGAATATCGCTGTATAGTTTATGTAAGACCTTTTTGATACACCCCACATACGAGTTATAAATGCATCAGAACATTTTTTCATTTGTGCTGTCACGTTTCGTCCAACAAGTAAACTGAACGTTTCCTGAAATTCTAGATTTTGTTGCAAGGTTTCAAAGAGTTTTGCTTTATATTTGCGGTAAAAATCCGCAGGGAAATCACATCCTGAGAACGCGTGAAAAGAAGGCATTAATATGCATATATGACTTTCTAGTACCTTCGCTAGCTGGGAATACATCTGGATAGAAGTGGATAACATTGCTCAAAATATATTGCGTTACATAGACTACATATAAGCAAATCTGCTTGGTCTATTGGTCAAAATACAATTTGATGATCTTTTTATGTTTTTCTGTTATAAGCCAAAATCCGAAATTTCTCATCTTTTCGAAATAGGCATTACATTTTCGATTTAATTTAATCGATTTCGTATTTCTTAAAAGGGTCTACGAATTCCTTTTAGTAAATTTACTTAAAAACAAACCAGTCTGTACGTTTATTATTGATTTCATTATTAATTTCAATTTATAAATGCGCAACTTTTACAAAATAATAACTTCCGTAGTTTAAATTAATCACATTATCATATGAAACCAGAGGCATTTCTCCAAGTAATTAAATCTATATAGCTATGGAATATAATAATAATTAGTTAATAACTTTTGAAGAGAGTTTTAGAAAACCTGATATTTTAACATCAAGCAACTTATCACAATTAACTCGATTCTCGATTCTAGTATTGTACCCTAATTCAGGTGTAGACAACTTCATAAGCACACAGTATTTACTATTCTCGTTTACATGTTTAATACACGTTTTATCTCATATGGTTCATCTGTGTGTGCGACAACAAAATTACAGCATTCAACTCAAAGTGATTAATTAAAAAAATTGGATGATTACATGGTATAATTTTGAAATAGCAATAACAAACATGCTAAATGCATTTGTTACAAATTTCATTGTTTTGTTGGAATTCCAAACAACTCGTTTAGGTAATTGTACAGATAGATGTAAGGTAAACTGAAGGACATCCAACAGGTAAACATTATTAATAGAGCTATGTTTCACAATTCCTGTACGAGTTACAAGGTGAATAATTTGTAGGAAAAAGTATTGATGAAAATTAGGAAAACATAATATGTAATGTAAGTAACATAACTAAAATGAAATGAAAATAGAAAGGAATAAAGGAAAACCACCAGTTTTGAATTTACGGAATCTTAGAAAAAATAATTGAATAACATAAGTAAGAAAATATAATACAGGATGTTTCAGTGTTTCATGGACTACTAAGATCAAACTTATCAAGAAGAATTCAAGATGAGTCGGACATATTTTATGATTTGACATAAAGATGACGTCAACTTTCTTTTGTTGAATATTATCATTATATACTTTTTATACCTTTATTCAGAATCATGTGAAATTTTACTTAATAATAAGAAGTATCATAGATGTAATACCTACAATAGCGAATAAAAACGAAACCAAATCTGCTTCGTTTACTGTTGTGCACTCGATTATTCGGAAATTGTTAAAGACACAAGGTGCAATTCCGAAATGTTTCATAAGTAGACATCTGGATTTCAAAGCTAGAATTAGAACATTTTCTCAATCATCCGGAAGAGCTTCCTTTGTAAAATGGGACCTTTTAAAAAAAGTTCGGAGAATCTTGAATTAAGAAGTAATAAAGTACCACAGTTCCAAATAGTTGTTAACGTCAACTTTCTTATTCACTGGAACTATGTCAAATTTCAATATGTAGCCATGTAGCGCAACGATTTCCGAGATATCCTCACTGAGAAGCGAGAACCTTAATGAATATTTTAGTGTTCTGGGTGTTTTCTACCAAGTACTATGAACAAACACCCATACTAGTTAGACCACTACAAACCGATACAAACTCTTTGCGAAACATGATGATAGGTACAACATCATTGATTTTTATTTAAATTCTGCGCTGTAATTTTTTATAGGATTGTGTAAAGCTGAAAATCTAATAAAAGAATTTTGACTCGAAATATTACACAAGAAGAAGAGTTTAGCGTAAGATCTTATTTATAACGTTATTTGGAGGTGAATTCTGACTGAAGATTTAAAATTCGAAAAGTCTGTTGGAGTGAAAGGTGCCAAATAGAGTCCAGAATTACTGAATAGGCAGATGCCTTTCCAATTATCAAGATAAAAATGCTTCTGGTAAAGACGAAAACTCTACTGAGTAAAAGAAAAGTGTTATCAATATCACGTACATACTATGTCCTTTGCAACATTAGATTCTAATAAAAGAATATTCAAATTTCAACGTAAGGTTTTACATTTAAAAATTATAATTAAAGGGACGCAATTAAAACTAGATGAATCGGAAAATATGTGAAAACAAATTCTAAAGAAATTCCTGCTTCCATCTTAGGACAAAAAAATGCAATGATTAGCTTAAGATGAATTAGAGGTGAACTGGATAAAAATAAATAGTCGATTATATGGTTATTTGAGAAAGGAATTTTTAATAAAGCCTTTTTATCTATCAAGGTACAGAGCAGCGTATTGTTGTATACAACAATGGACAACCACGTTAACTTGAATTAATAAAAATCGATATTTGTCAGATGAATATTTTTAAATTTCAAAACCAGAGCTAATTAAGCATCCATACATTATTAAAAAACAGAATAGAAAAATTGAAATAAAAATATTTTCCCCTAAAGCGTATTAAGCCAACACAGATGTGGTTAGAAAGCCAACAACTGTATTTCTTTTCCAAGCAAACAAAAATAAAAGAACGGGAAATTTATACTGGGTGTTTAGCGTTAATCCAGGGAATTAATCTTACGTCTACAAAACAATTAATTAGCAAAAATTATTAGTTGAAAAATCAGTTAATGATAACAATAACTACTACGAATAATGCAAGCCCAAGCAGGAGTTAAACGATAACTTTTGAACTAGCGATATGACGAAATCGCTGTCTCACAGACAGAAAGTTTAAGTACAAAACTGCAGTTATGTAACGAGCGCAAAATGATCGTTACAAGTTTTTTATTTTCTTTAAATAATTCTACACTATTTAATTAAAACCGTTGTTACTTTGATATTGTGAATACTTCAACAGAAATAAGTGTGACCCAAACGATTTATAATTACTTTAGTTTGGAAGAACATATTAGGTTCTATGCTTTGGATTTCGTATTGAAATTTAAATTACTTTTTTAACTTATTTACTAATAAAGAATAAACTGAAAAACTTTTGTAAATTAAAATCTCAACCTTGCTAGCTCTTTATTATGCAAAACATGTAAAGGTCAAACAAAATTTATTTTTTATAAAAGCAAAATATTCTAAAACAGTTCAAACTTAATTTAAGGATTTAAATAATTCTGAAACAACATAGAGCAAGATTTGTGACAAATATTGAGTGTGATGGGTAGTTTAATAAAATTTAAAACCTTGTGTAATTTAGGACTGATTCAGGATGGCAAATGTGTTAAGGTGTAACGCTCACATTGAGAAATGCAAAATCTAACACTGAACATTATTAGTAAACTTTGTTTATAAATTAATAATTCGATTAGATTTTAATGGAAGACGTTCGATCAGAAATTGTCTATCTTTGCATAATTATGAAGTTTGTTTTTGAAGTCACATCGCATAAAAATGTTTAGAAAACAATTTTGGGTTTATTGTGCCGATATTCTTAGTATAGGGCATGAACTTAATCAACAGTTCATTTAAATTGTAAAATTGAATTTTGTGGCAACAATTTGCTATTAGCAGGAAGGAGTAAGTTTGTTTTACATCTGTCTGTAATTTACAATCACATTGAAATGTTAATTTGTTAGAGAATTCTGGCAATAGGTAATTAAAGTTTCAATTCGCAAATAATGCTCTTGGTAGCAATCATAGAAAATTGGAATAGAATATTTTCCTAAAACTAATGTATTGTATATTGTTTTGTTTTAAATTAATATTTACATACATATCAATTAGTTAGAGCTCTTACCTTTTGATAAAACCTAAAGATTAATTTTTCTTATAATGTTTTCCTATTGTTTTTTAAATTCAAGATTTCATGACTTCAATAGATTCTCTTATCAAGCAAATCAATTAATTAAATAATAATAAATCTTGGCTTGGTAATAGTTAGTTAACAGCGATAAATGAAATTTTGATTTTATATTTAAAAATCATAGATAATTGTATAAGTTTTCCATTTGACACATTAAATATCTAGCTTACAAGAAAAGATAGTATACTGATGCTTGGTTAACTTTACAATTGACCAAACTGATTGGAAAATTCTGAACTGACATCTGAATTTTACTACATTTGTTCGACGTTCTTAACTTGACAACACCAGTTAACCGGGAGTAAGTTAGTTAATAAAACTTTTGCTAATTTGAGAATTGAAGATGAATTATGTACGTCAGAAGCAAGAGATAAATAATTTATTAAACTAAAACCAAAAATATAGTATTCGTCATAGTAATGACAAGTTTTTAATTACATTTTGCTGTTTTCAATGACGGTTTTGTTTGCGGTACTTTCTAAATATCTGTAGAAATACTAAAAAAATTCTTTCGTGTTCAAAGCCAAATAGATATATCCACCGGAAACCCTTCCTTTCATTTACGATTTAATTTAATTTAATATTTTGAATTCTTGTTTTCGAAACATGATTTCAAATGACTAAAAACAAAGCGCATACCGGTGCATAAATTGTACAGAAAACGCGTATCTGCCACATATTTTAACAAAAAGCATTGCGTATCTATGCGCATATTTTCATATTTTTTGGTGTATAAAAATCTGAACTTTAGTGATCTGCACAAGCGGAATGAAACCACACTGGACCGAAATCGAATCCACGGGGTCGTATGACCGAGTAGCTGATGTCCAAATTGAAAAAAAAAAACTTAAATACACCGTGGTTTTTAAAAACGCCACAAACATATAGGCAACATATCATGCACTCATAGATAATAAAAGATTCAAGTGTATGTTGTAGATCCATAGCATAATAAGCTATAGATATATGTAATTGAATAAAATGTATTTCTTTATGTTGTTTTTAAGAACATATATATTTCACAACAACTTGTTATTACATAATTGTATAAGAGTTGTTGATATAAGTGTAACTAAGGTTCATGTATAGCAATAATTAATTCAGAGAAACAAAGTACATAAGATTATTTTTAAATAATTTTACATACATTATAATTAACAGCAACTTAATAATAACTTCAAACCTACTTTGATAAACTGAAGAACAATTATTATCATAATAATCTTGTATTACAAATCTAACATATAACAAAATTAATAAACTGCCCAACAATTGAAGTGGCTATTAAATTAAATTAATTTTCTGTTTTGTTTGTTTAATATAAATTTATTGTTTTATTGTCTAGTTTTATTTGAATATTTTTTTTGTTCTTTCTGTTGTTTACTAGGGTTTTCATTTGGATTTTGTACATAAATAAAAATCTAACCAAATATTCAAAATTAATGTAGAATTATATATAAAAACAATATCAAAGTTACCTATGGTCATTTTTCATAACTACCTGTGGTTTCTTTCTTTTTCTTTTGGTGGGCCACTTCAATTGTTGAGCAGTTTGTTATAACAGTAGGCGTTATTACTTCTACAATAAAAAGTGGCCATCTACATATGATAATAAAAACAATTTTTCACCTGATGATGCTGTGAAAAAATGCAGCGAAACCGATCGTGAAAATATATATTATTAACAACAACATAAGGAAGTACCTTTTATTCAGTTCCAAAAAGATTAAAATTTGAATTTTTTCAAGAGAATGATGTTACAATTACAGTTGACCAATTCTAATTGCATACCTATTATTGATTCATGTCAACTATGAAATTTACTTCTACGTAACACCTACTTGTAGCGTTTTTAAAAGATTACAGAGTATAATACACATTATAATTTATAATAATGACAAGTTATGGATATCATTCGTAATGATTGTCTGTTCTGTCATCTAACCATGCTCTAACTGCAATTACTGTAGGTTTACGGTTTTTATATTTTACCATGTACTACACAATAATGCTATTCGTATAAGCATTCACGATATGCAACTTCGAATGCAAATAATTTTCTGGAATAAATAGGTAATACGAGCAGAAACTGGCAAGTTTTTTGCTGTGTTGCGCAGTTGAGATTCATTTCTGAACGACATGGTACGTTTCAAATGAAATGATATAGCGTAACGTATGTCATACACCATCATAACCTATAAATGATCAATACCACAATCGTTATTTAGAATTATTACAGTATTATTTTCAAAAAGTAAGGAAAATAGGAAAAGTTTGCTGTATTTATTTGACCGTCAGTTTGCAAGTATTAGACCCAATGCCCTTGCGCCGTTATACGAGTGCTTTGTGAAATTGCTCTTTATATCAGAAAAACAAAGGGTTTGTTACTAGTTTTCGAATAACTTTCAAAACACTGTTCGAACAACTTATTTTTTTGAACGCTTTTTCGAATAACATTTCCTCATGCTAAAGTGTTGTTTAGAATAGTACTTGTGGGCTGTCACGACGCTACAAATTGATAGGCAGCACATACAGCAAATAATACAATCATAGACACTTATGCCAATAAAAAATTAAAAATTTAAGTGCTGTGAAAAAATTAAATAGGTTATTACAATTGTCGTGTGGTTTTAATTGCGTATTATTGATTTATACCAAGCACGAAATTTATTTTTATGTAACATGTGTTGCCTACCTACTTACAACATCTTTAGAAGTCTACAGTGTATAGGTGGATAACAAAAACCAAAGCAGTTGGTTCTTGAGATTTACTAAGAGAACAAACTTCCATGTGTTTTTGCAACTTGTGAAGTTTAAAAGCTTCATCCCATAGCAATTCATTGCCAAGATAAAGGATGAAAAAATGTTTTAAAATCAAAAAGAGGTTTAAAATACTGTAAATATGCCTAGTTTGGGTGGTAATTTTGGCGCTGTAAAGTGGTATTAGAATGGAAGTTGTTTATTTGTCAAAAATCGATACAGACATTAAGATGATTGATGAAAACTTTTTATAAAATGTGCCCAAAGTCGGAATTTAAGCTTTCAAGGGCTGCAGCTATATCTCCCTCCAAAGAAGAGTGGAACATCCTGTTCTTTTTCTTTGATATGCAACAGCTTTTTACTTTGTAACAATCTTGTTTATGCTAATCTTTATTCTATTACATACAGTTAGGTAGTAAGTATTATCTTTTGGTGTTTACCATTTCTCAGCTATCTACATACCTAAAGTGTTTATAAGCTTTACTATCCTTCTGAATATTAATATACATACATTTTTATATGATCTGTTTTATCAATTTAGTTTTTATTAATTGAAGCGTGGAATCTAGAAATTTATCTTTGAATAACCACCTTTTATTATAGAAGAAAAACTTTTTGTTCTAGATGAATATGTATGCAAGATATTAAAAGAAAAACTTCTTCTACGTTTTATTAAATTACGGTAACAGAAACAAAATGTTCCTCTTGAAAAGTTTTGATGCAATTTCTTTCTTGATCACCCTGTACAAGGAAGCAACCAGTTTAATACTTTAATAAATTTTAGAGAGCAAAAATCAAAGTTCACTCTTATAAAAGTGAAAAACTTTTCTTAATATCAGAACGAGTGGAGAAGTTTTAAAAACTTTGTAACAAACAATCGAATAAAATCAAAACGATTAAGTTTAAACCTCTGCAGTCAGCAATAAGAAAATATAGATATTCAGCGGGTCTTAGTAAGAGATGTGGTTGGAAATAATTTCATAGGTTCTACATCACAATCATTGTTTGATGAAATGCCAACTAGTAAACTGATTACCAATGAAATAAATTTAGATAAATTAAAATTCTTTTTCTTGGTATTCTGTCTATCTATAGTAGAACGTGGAATTACCGAATAATATACCAATTTATAAAAGATAGATTAGTGTTATAGTGGTGTTTTTAAATTTATTATTTAGATATTTGTGTAGATGTTATTAAATAAAAAGTATCTCTTTTATTAAAACCCCAACATGTGTCTTCTAATAAGATAAGGAAAAGTTAGTTCTAATATTATAAATGACTAGTTTCGTGGAGGTTTAGGTCTGTTATTTGTGACAAAGAGTTCTTGCTGGTTGATCGTTTCTTCTTTACCAAAGCCGTTCGATCATGGGTTATAGCTCAGGCTGTTGTTGTGTAAGTACTAAATAGAAAGATTCTGAATAACCAGCTGCTAGTACTTTAAGATAACCAATAGATAGAAATCTGAAACACGATTATATTATGATTATGACGTTATGAGACATGTGCGTATCATAATAATATGTTACTCATACTGTATAGTATTTCAAAACATATAGTGCGTTTATAACTTAATTGCTACTTAGCTCACAGTAAATTTTACAAGTTCGTCACAGCAGGGTGTCATAAATCCGCTTACCTGTGAAGACTTTTTCTAATATTGACACAGGGACGTATTGAAATAAGTTTTATTTTCGTAAATACTTTTAAACCAAAATGCTAGAAATATAAATTATTTCAATACGGTCCTCGGTTTATCCAATCGTCTATGAGACGTGCCACTGCTTGTATTTGTTGATTTTTATGGGAGACCCGCTGTGAAATACTTACGAAGTCAAAGTCATAAACGCACTATATCTTTTGGAATACTATACCTCTTATATTTTTTGAATAAGTTTTATCTAAAGTAAGATGTTTATGGCAATATTTATTATGATCAAAATCAAGTGGTATTAGATATTTAAAAATAGAGGCAAGCTTTATTGTCTTTGAAATAACAACACTAACAAATCTGGAGACATAACGCATCTGTTTAAAGATAATAAAGTAAACTAATAACAAAATAATTTACATTGCTTGATATCTTTTCTACTAATCTTAAGTTATAGATTGAATTTTCACAATAACATATCATTCTGTTTCTGTTATGCATGTTTTTAAATTTAACATAATGTAAATTTTCATTCTTTTTAAATTAAACCAAAATCACTGAATACCGAAAATATGTTACAGCTAACGCTGGGCGACTTAGGTGTTTTAAAATTGAATCCGTGGTACCGACAAATTAGAAAAGCGTAAAAACGTCAAGTAAATAAAATTGCCATGTCAGATAGCAATCATCTAATTTTATGTTGCCAAATCTTTAGGTTATTTCTAAAGTACTTCAGATGTGACATATTAGATTTATATTAAATTTAAAATGGGTTTATACAAAAGCTATTTATAACTTTCTAATTCTTTCTACGTTTTCAAAAAAAAAAAATGTAAAGTAAATCTGTTTTTAAATAAGAAAGAAACTAAAAGCCACCGAACATCAAAAATGAAAGAGTATGTAGTTTATGTAAAGTTGAGATTTTACAGTTTATGGAATTTTAAAATACGTAGAGTATCAACCGAAAATGGAAAAAGAGCTTTGTAAATTAAAATGTTGAAATTATGCAAATGAGGTAACTTGCCATAAGCACTACTAGGCACTACTATAGGTTAACTTAAAGAAATGTTTAAGATCATTTCTGATTTTACAGAAAGTTAGGTCAACATTATTATTCTTCTTCATTATTAATCTAAAATTCAGATTCTCCTTTTAGCGTTAATAATAATAATTTATTTCAAGTTAGTCTCAAAAATGTCACTTCGATTAAAGATTTTTCATTCTCTCCGAAGATTTCTATCGTTTGGACCTTGGATACCAAACAAATTTGTTAGTTGGCACAGTTATAAGCACTTGTAACACAGAAATGTATTACTGAAAATTAAACATTTGTAATAACCCTTATTAGACTGTTAGCGGTTCCTAGGTTAGAATCTCACAAGATAATATTCTAAGCGCTTTGCGTAACGTGTCGTTTCATTTTCAATTCTTGCGACTGTACAATTATGGCTCAAAATGTATAGTATGACTAACTAGCCAAAATGATTACAATGTTCAAAGCAATTCATAGATACGATTTTAAAGACAAAAATAAGGAAAATCTTGTTTCCGAGATTAAACCAATTGTCTTTGATGTAGAGTTTCTTATATATTACCATAAGGTTACCTTAAACTTTGAGTATTTAATTGGTAAACGAATTAGTAATTCATATACTGGCAAAACACTGTTGTCCAAATATTTGATCTTTTATTGCATTCTGTGCGTTTCCAATTTAACTAAAATAATCTAGAGATGCACAATTTAAGGAGCAATATTATTTTTAACTGCATTTAGGGTAATTGCACGTCGTAACTACACATCAAATAGCTATCTGAATTGCATTAAAATGGATCGCTCATAGTGAAATCGATCATACTGATTAAATAAGAAATTTGTGGAATTGACTATTTGTTTTTACTTAAGCTGTTTGAATTATCATTTACCTTTTAGTGTTAGATCAAAAATATTGAGCAAATAAAATACCACAGTGCTGAAAAAATCAGCAAGTTGAATGATACTTTTCGTCTTTTTTAGCCACACTTACCCTTTTTGTTTTTACATTTCTCAGATCGTCTAGGTCTTTTTTAAGTGGACTGTGCGTTTACCGCCCACGATTGTATACGTTTTTGCTAGACTTCTGCAAATTTTGTTTAGGTTTTTTACTTTTCCACAAATTATAGATTGTATTGGAGACCTATGCGTTTTTGCTTTCTCTCAATTGTTCATATTTCGTTTCGATTCTCTACCAACCTTTCAATTATGCATATGCTTTCAGAATTTTGTGTTTCTGGTAATTGCACAGATTTCGTGAGGGAATACAAAGAAGGAAAGTAAATTCTTTTACCAAATATGATGTTTGGGGGGTTTCGAACAGCATGAATGTTCAACAAGTCTCTGGTTGTAAGACAGACTTAAAATGATACCGTGGCAAGAGAACATCGAAGATTGCAGTCACTTGTTTATGACCCTAATAATTTTGTTTCAAGACAGTAAAGAGGTAGACAGATGTGTATGTAGAATATTTCATAGTACTGTGTAATAATATTGCAAGAATTAAAGAAATGTACGTACCTACAAACATTAAGTTATTGCAGTGCTAAGTTTACCCAAATGAAAGAATCGTCGACATTTATTATTTTTGAGTTGTTTGTTTAAAAACCAAGCTGAGTTAAGTGACCTCTCTACAACCAATAATGATTTCAAGAGTATTAAAAAAAGCCAGCTTGATTTTACTATACGTTACAACGCAAGCATGTTTTAATATCACCTTTAATAGATAGATACAATACACTTATTGAAATAAAAACTTTTTGTATCTTCTCATTTTTTTTCTAATCATAACTTTCTTTATTTTGTTTGGTATGTAACTGGTTAGCAGCAGAATAAGGAAACAACTAGACCAATAGATTAGTGTGCTACAAACTCAAGGTTAAACAACAAACTCTGTCGATGAATTTGATGATCGGCGTTAATTTATCTTAATAATTACAAAAAACAACAAATCAGACAGGTAATTTCCCATTGTCATAAAAGTTCTGCCTTCCTATTTAGTACGCGTTTTGATTTAGTTAAAAACTTATTTAGTAAGAAGTTTATAATATTAAAATGTCATTGCAGGGGACCATAAATATTGAAACGGATACATCCGATGATGAATATTCACCAAATTGTAGGTAAGTCAAAGTTTTTAATAACGAATATTTTAGTTTTTATTAGCGTTTTGTTTATATAAGTAACTAAAACGTAAAGAGAAATCTTTATTTGCTAAATTTTTCGTAATATAATTTACTTATAAAGCAAACTAACCCTAATTAGTTTAGAACTAGTATATGCAAATATTAAATATTAGTTTAAGGAATCGGTAGAATCAAAGTGTGCAATAAAATATCTGACGTTATAAGATTGTGTTCTTGAAGTTATAAATTGTTAAATTAAATCAAATTATACCTTTTTACTAATTATTCATAAGCACTGCACGTGAATGCATAATTTAGCATTAATTATTTTGATACGGTTGGTTTATTTTAATGTAAATAAGAAAAGAAACATGTTTGATAATATATTGATAAGCGATAAAGATTAATTGTCAAGGAATGCCATTTATTTAGTGATTATACATAAGCTAGACAATACACACGTGAAAACAATATGGGTGTCGATATGGATAAAATTGAAATTGCACCGGAAACCGAATGCAGGTAAATTTTTGAAATTTTCCAGACTATATTCTTAGAATTATTAACGTTTTAAACAAGACAAAGTGCATGTAATGCGTTCCTAAAAATTATGCTATATTACTCGTACTGCAGACGCTTTTAAATAATTTAATGAAAAGATCGAGGAAATCGTAATTGTGCATCAAGTCATCAAATATTAAGTGAGTCTTCATTCGAGCTTGGGTGACTTACAAGATAGAATAATAGTAGTCGTTACTGACACTTTATTACAGTTAGTGCGAGAAAAGCCCACGAAATAAATAATTTTGTGTTATATTGTACTACTGCTGCAAAGGTATTTAAGAAATGGTTTTGTTTTGTCGAGAAAAGTAAGCAACACAAAGTTTTGAATAGTTACGTGGAATAGATCTCATTTAAATTATAAAATGGGCTTATTTGATTAAAAACAAGCCAACTCAAAGTAAACTTTCAATCAAAAATTTTACTTGTGTAGATAATTTTATTTTTAAATATCCAAAAAATTAAATAAGTGAATCAATTATAATAAATTACTGTCAGTGACTTCTTAATATTATTATCTTTTATTTTCCTCAGGTCAAGATTAGGCCAAATCTTTAAAAATTTACCTTTTGAAAAATGAGGAAATAAAAACTTCAGACAATGATAAAATATCCAAAGGGCGTGATGGTATTTTCTATAAATATTTTCGTGGAGGTAATTACTATCTCGAAATACTGATTTGATCGATGAGATTACAAGACAGTAGTGGCAGGTCATTTTTATAGTAAGAATTTGTGGTTGTATTCTAAAAATGTATTCTGAAAAAGCGTAAAAATAAATTCATATTTACTAAGTTATTATTTTCACAAAGTAAATATCGGCTATTGGCTTAATAGTCTCTTTTTGAAATTAGTTATTAGGATTTAGAAAAATTATTCTTCAGAATGTTTGCAGTACAAGAAAAACCAGTTTTTGTTACAAAGTTCAATTATCTCACGATTTAAAGACTTAATTGTGCACGTAATGTTATAATAAATTGAGTCAATAAAAGCCTCTACCAAGCGTGTCTCCATTGAAAACGAAATATCATTGTAGAAAAAAACAGCATATCAGAAGATTAGTTGAAAATGAAAAGAACAAACTATAATGGGTCAAATAAATTACGCAATAGTTTTCATTTTGATGATCATAATAATAATAATAATAACCACCTTGAATGAGTTTGAAAACTTCTAAAATGGTGTCAAATATAATATCAATTAAATAGTTACTTCTTCCAGAACTTGCAGTACTTACCATTTTAACATTGTTCAACTCAAAGGGAATGTGTAGTTTAAGAAAATACAAAATTTATACAATTTACAATTATACAATTTATAATACAAAAATACAAAACCAACAAAAGTTGATTTCCCGAAAAGTTTCAATCTTATAGAGAGAATATCTTTCTTCTGTCAGAACGTGTAACTTGCAAGCTAATGAAGTTTTGAATTTTACCATAACTAAAAAATCAAAATATATGTAGGTCATAAATAGATAGTTCAGATTTTTGTTTTGGTTTGAGTAATTCTTATTTTGTTCCAATGATTCCCTTTTAGTTATTTCTTGCAAAACCTTAGACCAAGCAACTAGTATGCATTTCTGACAGAAAAGACGTTTTCTTCAAATGATATCACACTCTACTTGGTTGACATGATGTACAATATCGTTCTAGGAAAAATACTTTCAAATCTTTTATAAACCTTTAAAGGGTTTGCACAGATATAACATCACAATACCCAAGAAGAGCCTTTTTGAAGATCTACGTACTCAAAAATGATTAATAAAATTCTAATTCTTCGTACCACAGCAACAACTAACTAACTAACTACTGATTTGGGAATTCAATTGATTTAACACTTCATAAATCTACTTATACAAGTGAGTTTTGAAGCATTTAGTTGTACACTTTGTAAATGCTTTAAACCACAAAGTTCAAGCCGCAATCGGCTTTACCAACCATTATGTCCATATAACAAGCTTATGGAATTCTTTGATTTAATTTGGAATCTATGTGCTGGGGTATGCTAATGATGTCTAACTGAATCAATACTCCGTCAATATTATTATCTCTTTAGTAGACGTCTAAAATGAAGTGTTTAGGAATATTTTTCAACCTCAAACTATGCTGCTGATATGACACCGAAATCAGAAAGGAGATTGCAGAATGTTGGCTTTGCATCTACGGTCTACGTATTGCTAAAAATAGGGTTCTTGTTGCAGATAAATATAATGATTTCTGTAATGGAAACGTTTTTGTAGAACAGAAAGAACAATAACGGCGTTACTTTTGGATGAAATTTCTGTAGTTTTTAAAAAACATACCCCCTTTCAAAGCAATGCTACTCAATAAATAGAAGTATGAACTTTACCTATGATAAAATAAAACCCTGATGGCTTATTTGAACTATTTTGACACATGTTGCGAAATATTTATACATCGTTATCAAAACGAAATAAACAAACTAATTGTTGTAGTGATCTTTATGTGAAGTCATCCTTATGCCAGTAAACTAGAATATAATCTGTTGATTCATTAAAAATGCTTAATTTGTATCTGTTTGTGCTTTCAAGTTAAGAAGACTTTTAAAACATTTAATTTGTATTCATTTGGTATCATAGACGTGTAATTTTGTGGAGAGGTTACATATGAGTTGGGTGTTTGGCATAGTCAGTTCTGCTTATACGTATGTTTCAAACAGCATGCACGTTCATTTCATCCAAAACTGAGTTTCTACTTGCGCTGCGATTTAATATGTACTTAAGTAGAATGTATCTGCAGCCTAAATCTAGGAATTTTGGTAGTCTAGACTTGTTTCACATTTTGAAAGAGGCAGCATAACCGCCTGACACTGGTTAGTCTTTTGTCGATACCCTGTACAAAAAACACGTAAGCTGTTACAAACACAGCCACTTACAGAAAAATAAAATTACATAAATAGTTTACTTTGTTTAGACAACACAAATTATAATAAACTTTTAAAATTTATAAGCACAACTTAATCATTTTTAACGAATGGCCTTATAAATTTACCAATTAATTATCATTGAGATCAGATTATCCGAGAATCAACCTTGTAAAGCAATCTTCACATTGACTACCTTGTTTACTTATTTCCTTGTTATTTCTTTTCTTGGTGACGATTGTATTATACAGGGTATAACACGAGAATAACCTGCTTATTTGTGGTCAAATTTTAATTCTGTGAAAACATTCTTAAAATGACTTTTTACATATTAAAGAGAACTAAGATACTGCGATGACGTTTCGACTTTGTAAAATTTCCATTAAATTAATTTTTCTTTGTAACACGCTATATTAGAATTATGCGATCTATGTCTATGCAAATATTGTGCTTTTAATTGAATGCGCAAGTAATATCTATTTCACGTAAAGAGATACATGCGTCACAGATTTATTTTTAATCACAGACAATTTGAAATGCATGTTGAGAAAAGAGATATCTATTGAACCATTAGCATTCCCTTTAAGTAGAAGGTGTATGACAAGGATAACACTAGAAACAGTAGACGTGATTGCACATAAATTTGAGCTATGTTTCAAAAATGTCAAACGTATTTGAATTTTCAAATTGACATTTGTTTACATTTAAATAACAAAAACAGTTTTTTGTTGAAGAATTATAATTAAACAATTTTCCATTTACTAGTTTTAAAGTAAGTATTAAGATTAATAAAAGTTAATTCTAAAATGAATTTAAATGTACTTTTTCAAAATTGTTTGTAGCTATTGTTTGTCTGTCAATCTACCGCCACTAAAATAGGACTTGTAGAAAGTTTTCAATTGGGCCAGTTACTGATTTGAAGCATCTGGATCACACGAGTGACGCATGTATCTTTTTTGATGAAATAGATATTAGTGTCGTCATCTTGGTTTGTTTGGACCGTGTTACCATAACAACGCTGGCGCAAGTAGTGTCGTCAGCAATACTTTTGTTGGTTTGTTTGGAACGTGTTACCATAACAACACTGGCCGATGACGTTACACTTGCGCAGTCAATTATTTAGAGAACGACAAAAATTTATTATTAGTAGGCTAATGATCTAAAGAACTTAATTAGTAGAAGTTTTCTACTGCGTATATTTATTAAGAGTTCAACATAACGTGACTAGATTTTTCAAATCAAATCTTTTAAGTGGCTACGATCGTTATCAGTGGACGGACTTTAGAAATCTGTAATGGGTCTTCTTTTAATTTTTTTTAAATAAATTTCTTTATCTAGTCTTCCGTGATGATAATAGTTTAGCAGAACGAATTCTGGAAAATGCTCTAGCTTCTAAACAGATCTAAATTATTAATGGAGATTTTATAGTATTATTATATCAAAACCCTTGTCCAAACATTCTTATCAAATTTAATTGTAGAAATGAAGTCTAGCTCTTTATTTTATTGTATGCGCAGTGTAGTTCAATTTCAACGTAAAGTATTTTAGTAAAACTAATTAAATATGTATACTGGGTGTTTTTAAATTGCATATAACAAATACAAGGATGTTGTTCTACCACGAAACATGAAATATTTCATCGTATTTTGGGGAATACTAGAGGAAAATTAAACCATGATTGCAAATTGTACAACCCCTTGTATGGTATTGTAATAAAAATTCAAATAGTTGCCAAATATAGTTCTGTTGGCTGGACTAGACTTATCTAACATTTTTTTTAGAAGGCAATGTGGTTGTTTCAAAGGCAGCGATAGATAAATTAGAAAACAAAAAGTAACACTTTAATGTTACATCTTAAAGTATTTTAATAATAGCTACTACAATAGCTAACAATTATTTAAAAAACACGTTAAATTAAATTAAATGTTCTACATAACCGTCATCATTACCTATGCATTTTGCGACACCTTCTGTGATTCTGCGAGTCAAATTTTGCAACATATCTGCATTAACTGCTGCAAAATCTTGGTTATTCTATTGCGCAGATCATCTACGTTGTCAGCTGGAGTTTGATATAGTGTGCTTTTATAAAACCCCATAAAAAATCTAGCGAGGTCAGGTCTGGTGAACGAGGTGGCCATGTTACAGGACCACCTCAACCAATTCTTCTCTCTGGAAACCAATTGCTCTTCCTTTAATGAGGCACGAGTAATGAACCGAGGCGCCATCTTTTTATGATCAAGGGAAGATTCATCAAGATGTCTAGCAAAGCAAGTAATTATCTGCATTTAGACGACCTGGCGAAAGCACTGGTCCAAGTACTTGAATATTTAGGATTCCTGACCACAAGTAAAGATGTTGTATTTATTCCAAGGCACTTAGCGTTTTAGAAACTAACAAACAAAACTAACATTTGCTATCTTTTTAATTTAATTCAATTATTTGATGTTAGAAATAAATGTTATGGTATTATTTTGGGAGAACGTTAATGGATTATAAAAAAAAGTATAAGTAGTAGGACTCGATATTTTTAAATCACGTGGTCTTAGTGCGTAGTCCGTCGATGAAAATAGCAAAATAAAGATTTTGATGGTTAACTATGAAATTACCAGATTCATGTGTATTATTGAAGCAAACAATCATATTCCTGTAAAATAACATGACACTATTGACCCAACCTTAAAGATTGTGCTGTTTTGTAAGATCATTTCCTTTTATAACTATAAACATCGCTCTATTTAGAAAAAAATAGATTATATCTAAAACACAGACAGTGACAATATTTATGTAGCAGGTAATAATTCTTGGCAGCATTTGTTATACTTACAATTAGTAAAACTGTCACTGTCAGGTGATGTCAAAACTTGAATTTTGAATATTTCGAAACTATCTCAGAAGTGACTCACAAAATTTCATAATTAACTATCATACTTTTTATTTTACTTTTTTTGTTCGCGCACTATTTAAATACTGTCTGTTCCACCGAAAAGGTTCCGAGCTCTATAGTAACCAATAAACTCTGCTATTTACCATGAAAAATTTTTTTCTTCGAGCGTATAATAATATGTCCATTTTGATATTCGTGGCTGACATTGAAGTTCATTATTTCTTTTACTGGTAATAAAATGTTTACATTATATTACTAATACAATAATGTTATAATATTTCAATACTCCAACTGGCCTTGTTACAAATGTCAAATTTAAAATCTAAATGTTCTGTGAATTTAAATTTGAATTTTTAATTAATTTTGAATGCTCGAAGACAAAATACTCGTAGTATATGTCACTCGGAGTAGAACGTCTTTTTGTGTTTCGCACTCTTTGTAACATAATATACTATTATTCTTACTAATATGGTGTAAAAGTTCGATACCATTGAAACGAGAAAGAGATGTCTAACAGACGGTAGAAAAAATACTTGATTTGTAATTTAAAAAATACCTCATGACGTCATTACCTTTACCATATTAAAGATAAAAATTGCTTTTCCATGGTAGATAGTAGAGCTTATTGTTTCATTTAAGAATATATAAGTTTAATGGATGTATTTCCATAAATAAAGGTGCTACAGCTTGGGACGTTTTGGGAAAAACAGACTATGTTTTAAAAAGAATAAATAGAGAGGATAAGGTATAATGGTCCAGTTTTCATTTCTAAGTTTTGCTTTCATTTGTGTTCCTTAAAACAATTATGTGGGTTCAGCAGTTATTCAGCCAAGGTAAAAGGTATAAAAATTTATTTTTGCGTTACAAAATACGAATTATGAGAGATGTTCCATTTTGCCCTCTTCGAGCTGGTAAAAGGCATATATAAATTTTGCTCTAGTTCACCGCTGTTGTAGTTATGTGCAAGCGCATGCCTTACTTTAAAAGAAATTAACATAACATAAAAAATACTATCAATTAAGAATGTATGACTGAGAAATGCCTTGAGCCAACTGTTGGAGTTAGTGACTTTTAGTTGTTGCATGTTGTTAGTATTGAAAAGTAAATAAGAGGTCATGTCAGAAGTAAAAATTAAAAAACGTCTTGTTAATAGTTTCCTTAACATGTACTAATAATATCAAATAAATATTCATACAACGCGTGTTATTAATGTGCTGGAAAACAAGTAAATTAACAGGTTATGGCCCAGGTTCACGCTGAAAACCGGAAGTAAATAAAAAAAAATAAAAAAAAACAAAAAACAAAAATGGTGGAACTTTGAGTTCAAGAAAGGAAAAGGATAATAAATAAATAAATAAACTGATTTTTAAATAAAAGTGCAGTGGAAAATAAACGTTATTATGGAGGAAGAAAAATATAAAGTATGTTTATTTGATGGAAATAACTTCGGAAGTTGGAAATATATATTAGAAACAATATTAGATCAATATGATTTAAAACAATTTCTTGTTAAAGAATTAGAGGAATTACTTGAAGGAAAAGATGAGAAGATAAAGGAAAATTTAAGGAAACAGGAAAAGAAAGCCAAAGCTATAATAGCTAATCGCATTGCAGATACTCAGCTAGAATATATAAAAGGTGAAAAGACTGTAAAAGGAATTTATGACAAACTAAAATCTCAGTTTGAACGAAGTAGTATATCAAACCAGTTGTTTATACGAAAGAAATTATTATTAATGAAATATAATGAAGCTGACGACATGAATGTATATTTATTGAATTTTGAAAAAACTATTAGACAATTAAAGGAAGCAGATGGGAAGATAGAAGATCTTGATTGTGTATGCCACTTATTACTGAGTTCACCAAAATCGTATGAGGCAGTGGTTGCAGCTCTGGAAACTTTAGATCAACAGAAGTTAACCTTAGATTTCTTGAAATCGCGTTTAATGGATGAATATAATAAAAGGAAAAACCAAAATTGTGCAACAAGTTCCCGAGACGACTCAACAGCATTCGGTCCTTCAAAAGTAAAGTTTAAATACAACTGTGATAACTATGGAAAGCCAGGACATAAGCGTTCAGAATGTCGGTTTAAAACAGAAGGCCATTGGAAGAAGCAACATAAACCAAAAAGGTATCAATCAGCAAACATCTGTGAACAGGAAGAAAACAAGAATCAAGATTATATCAGTTTTATTGCCAGTAGTAAGAAGTCCCAAGTGGTAAACAATGAAGAACGAGATACTATAATCTGGATACTAGATTCGGGGGCATCAGAACATATGGTCAACAGACTGGAATACTTCTATAAATTAGAAGATTTAGAAATACCGGTACAAATTACTATAGCAAAGGATGGTAAGCATTTAATAGCTAAAAAATGTGGTTATATTAAAATGTATGCCGAGAATGGAAGAATTATTAAAGTAGACAAAGTCTTGTATGTTCAGAATTTAAAATGTAATTTAATGTCTGTGAGTAAATTAGAAAAACGTGGTTTAAAAGTAATTTTCCATAAGGGAAGGGCTGATATATTACAACAAAATACTACCACGCTTGTATTGGAAGTAACATAAAATGGAATGGTTACAACAGTAAGTGATCATAACTTGAATATTTGGCACAGAAGATTTGGACATTTAAACAAAAACTCCCTATTAGAATTATTTAAAAATAATGTTGTAGACGGTTTACCAAATATCTGTTCCAAAGAACTTAATTTCTGTGAAACTTGTATAAAAGCGAAATTTTCTCGTTTACCTTATCCTGCATATGAGAAGCAGAGATCCAGAAGAGCGCTCGAACTCATACACTCCGACGTTTGTGGTCCGATTAATCCTATCACATTTGATGGTTACAAATACTTCGTAAGTTTCATTTTGTGATTTCACACATTTTGTGATCGTATTTCTATTGAAACATAAAAATGAAGTATTAGAAAGTTTTAAGCAATTTAAATTATTAGCAGAAACGCAGTTCAATCTAAAAATTGCCAGAATTAGAGTAGATAATGGTGGAGAGTACAGCTCTAATAATTTTAAAGGCTTTTGTGCATCCAACGGAATAAAAATAGAATTTACTATACCTTATAACCCGCAGCAAAATGGGGTTAGTGAACGGTTCAATCGATCGCTATTGGAAAAGGCTAGAGCAATGATTATTGATAGTGGTCAACCAAAACTATTATGGGGTGAAGCCGTACGAGCAGCGGCTTATGTTATGAACAGAATTCCAAGTAAGTCGCTCCATTTCAAAAGAAATAAGACACCGGCAGAATTATGGTATAATGTAAAACCAAACATTAAAAAGTTAAAGATCTTTGGTTCGGTTGCTTACTCTCACATTCCGGAACACAAAAGACAGAAACTTGATGAAAAATGTAGAAGATTGATTATGGTTGGTTATTGTAATAATGGTTATAGATTGTGGGACCCTAATAACCAAACCATCATCTTGGAAAGAAATGTGATATTTGATGAAAGATCAAATGTCTTCGACAAGCAATTACAATCACATCAAAATATGTGTTTTGACAAGCAAGAAGAAGTAGAAATAAAAGAATCAATTATGGACGAATATACTGCAAAAGAAAATAATGAAGAAAAAGAAGTAGATGCCGAAGGAGATGAAGACCCCAGAAGAATAAAAGGAGGTAATAAAAAAAGTAGTCGTTTAAGAAAACCTCCAGTTTGGCAGCAAGACTATCAAATATATACAGACCATGATATAGATGAGATGGGTTCGTTATGCATTGCTTTTGCTTTGAATGCAGAAACCTATGTAGAACCAAATATCCCTGATTCAGTTGAAGCAGTTGAGAATTCTCCAGATAGAGAAAAATGGGAACTAGCTATTAAGGAAAAAATCGATGCACTAGATAAAAATAAGACATGGGACCTAGAAGATCTTCCAGCTGATAGAAAAGCCATAAACTGCAAATGGGTTTTTTAGTGTTAAGAGAAATGAAAAAGGGGAAATAGAACGCTACAAAGCTAGATTAGTAGCCAAAGGTTGTTCGCAAAAAAAAAAGGTTTAGACTTTAATGAAACCTATTCTCCAGTTCTGAAACTAACAACATTAAGATGTTTATTAGCCATCGCAAATGAAAAACAATACTTACTACATCATATGGATTTTAAGACGGCATTCTTAAATGGTTATCTTAAGGAAACCATCTATATGACTCAACCCCCAGGATATGAAATAGGCACTGGTGAAAAGGTTTGCAAATTGAACAAGACACTCTATGGTTTAAAGCAATCATCAAAGAAATGGTATGAACGCTTATATAATTTTATGACTAAACAAAACTTTGAAGTTTGTGAAAGTGATAAATGTTTATTCAAAAAACAAAATGGAACTAATGTTCTGTATGTTCTAGTTTATGTAGATGACTTGCTTTTAGTTAGTAATAATGAAAAGGAATGAAACAATCTGAAGTTAAACCTAGCAGGAGAATTTGAAATGAAAGATTTGAAGGAAGCTAAAGTTTTCTTGGGTATAAATATTGAACGTGACATAAATAATAAAGTATTAACATTAAATCAATCTCATTACATCGATAAATTATTAAATAAATTTAACATGATACACTGTAAAATGAAAAGTACTCCTATGGAAAAGAATCTGAAGTTAAAGATTCAAGAAGGAGAGTTAATAGAAGTAAAACCTTATAGAGAACTAGTCGGCTGTCTTATGTATTTAATGATAGCTACCAGAGCAGATATTTGTTTTGCTATGTCTTACCTTAGTCGTTTTCAGTCAAATCCAGCAGAAGAAGCATGGGCTTATCTAAAGCGGATCCTTCGATACTTAAAGTATACTAGAAACCTACGATTAGTTTATGATAGAAAACCTTATCATAAAATGTTAGAAGCATATTCCGATGCTGATTGGGCGAGTAATTTAGAAGATAGAAAATCAACATCTGGTTTTGTATTAAAAGTATATGGAAATATGATTTATTGGGGTTCAAGAAAACAGAATTGTGTAGCCTTATCATCCACCGAAGCGGAATACATCACCTTAAGCATTACAGTGAGTGAATGTTTATGGGTACAAAAATTATTACAAGATTTGAATATGAAGATTACCGATTTTATTCCAACCATGATATATATGAAGATAATCAAGGATGTTTATATATTTTGCAACACGGCAAGGATGTAAATAGACTCAAAGATATTGATGTGCGATATAATTTTGTACGTGATATAGTGAAGAAACATTTAGTGGACTTAGTGTAGGTAAGTTCAGAAGAACACCAGGCGGACATTTTTACGAAACCGCTCGGAAATTATCAATTTAATAAACTTGTTAATTTGTTAGGTTATGTAAATTATTAAATTGAAGGCGGGTGTTGAAGTTAGTGACTTTTAGTTGTTGCATGTTGTTAGTATTGAAAAGAAATAAGAGGTCATGTCAGAAGTAAAAATTAAAAAACGTCTTGTTAATAGTTTCCTTAACATGTACTAATAATATCAAATAAATATTTATACAACGCGTGTTATTAATGTGCTGGAAAACAAGTAAATTAACACCAACGCCGACAGTGATTCCAGTTCTACCAACAAGCCGAAACTTAAATATTCTTGTTTCAATTTTTATTTTAAACGTCTTCAAAGTTTTAGCGCGAACATATTCAAACTATTTAGAAAATAGGGTGGCCTGCTTTACGTCATGTCCCAATCTGCGTTCGCCCCCCTCTCTCTTCCACTCACTAAAGAAGAAGAATAAGCAAGAACAAAATGTGTAAAGAAAACTACTATGATGAATACAAAGAAATAAGAAAAAAAGGAACAAAATTGATAAAGAAAAAGTAAATAAAAGTAATATAAAGCCTCATTAGCTGATCTGAAGAGAAAATAGACGGTAAATGCCACCAGCAGAAATAAAAGTGAAGAATGGGTCGAATATTACAAAACATTATTGAAAGATAATGAGGTAGATGATGATGATGATGATGATGGAAAAAAGTCATAAGTAATAAGAAAGAAGGAATAGAAGAACAAATATTATCAACAAGGAAAGAATGTATAGTGGCAGTTATAGAGCAGCTGAAAAAGAATAAAGCAGTAGAACCAGGCAAAATAACAAATGAATTGATAGAGAATGGATGTATGAAGGAATACAGTTAATATAGTTTATAAAATATTATTAACAGCTTTAATACTAACTAGACCACGGCAACACCATTAAGTAACCATAGGGGAATTTCATCGGGGTTCAGACAAGGAAGGTCGACACGATGGATTCCATCCATATGATGAGTCCGATCATATAAAAATGTCTCGAACAAAACATGGTTCTATGTATATACAGGCTTTAGAATTTAGGAAAAACTAAGAAGATTATTAATAAATAGGACCATAAAAGACTCACTTGCATATGAAACTCAGTATTTAGTCGGCGCCGCGCCGTAGTAACGTTTCACATTCAGGAGATTCTACTAAGGTTTTTCTCTTCCTCTTATTCTTCAATTCACTGTATCTATATATATATATATATATACAATCAATGAATTATCTCTTATCCCACCCTCACGTTTACTGTTTTTAAATTTTCTATTCTCCGAGAAATGAAACACCGTGACTTTTCTTTTTTTCATTAAATGATGAAACAAACACAAGCATTTAGATTAATATCAGATTGATAAATAAAACAACAATAGAGGGCTTTTCAAAAATTTAATTAGGCATAAGATCCAGTTGTTAAAAATGCCGCCACTTATGGATTGAAAGTTATGTATAAATGCAATCTTGATAAAAATGTGAAATGTGATTAGAACATATCGTAATTACCTAAGTACTGGGATTTCCAAAAATGATTAATTTTATTTTATCTTAAGTGTGCGATTTGCAATAAAATTATTGAAGTTCAACTTTTTTCTAATCAAATACGAATAGGGTTGTTTAGTCAAATTCAGTATAATGCAGTTTTTTCACGTGTTTAGACAGTATTTTATATCAGTAACACAATAACACTGTAAGAATTTGATATTTATAAAATCACTACCACAAAAAATATTTAAAAAAGAATGTGACGTTACCGAGCCCTATCCTGTGTGCTTTGGAGTATAGTGATGCAGAATATACGTCCTATACACTAGCTGAAGTATTGCAGAAGATTCGGCAGTTTTTCTTTGACCTCTACTTTTGATAAGAGAACTGTAGGTACAGTTGTTAAATAAATGTGAATTATGCTTTTAATTTGAAAATAAGATAATATCGTTTTTAGCAAATATCTAGTAAGCCGTGAACTTTTTTGAAAAAACAAAAGCATAAATAAATTTATCTCTAAAATAGCCAAATTCCTTCTAATTTAACCGACTTCGTATCTCTTACAATTTCCGAGATCCCAATAGTGAGCATCAAAATGTGGACACACTGTATTATACAGGGTGTCTCACGACTCGACTGCCATAGGTTAAAGGTGTGTTCCTTAGGTAATTTCAAGTCGAAAATACCTAATACATATACGTCCGAAACTCACTAGTAAAGGAGTTATAGGCGATAGCATTTTCCATACAATAATTGTTATTGTTTAAAATCAATGCAGGAAGTAGACTGGTGAATAGTTTTGTCACATTGTCATTACAATTGATTCTCGTTCGAGGTTTATTTTGCATTATTTTTGCCACATTAACGTTTACTAATAGCTACATTTTCAGATGAAGAATATGCCGAGATTCATTTTATTTATGAATACTGTGACAGAAATGGAAAAGCGACACTGGAACAATTAATGTAAATAACTTTGTGTTAAACATATTGTTTATTAATAAAACACAATGTTATGCTAAATTTTTTTAAATTTAATATCGCCCAGTCACAGTACCCATAAATAAAGTGAATGTCGGCATATTCATGATTTGTAAATGTAGCCATTAGCGAACGTTAAAATGGCAAAAATAATGCAAGATAAACGTCAAACAAGAATCAATTGTAATGACAATGTGACAAAACTATTCACCAGCCTACTTCCTGCATTAATTTTAAACAATAACAATGCCAACCAAACCATTTCTTTATGGAAAATGCTATCGCCTATAACTCCTTTACTATTGAGTTTTGGACATATACGAGGGTGGTCTGAAAAGTTTCCGACCTCAACGTGAAGATGGCAGCACTCGTAAATAAAAGTTACTGAATTTCGTTGTTCATCTGTTGACAGTTACTCACCAAAGTTTCAGCCATTTTGGACGCGCAGTTTTTATGTAACAGTCGTTTGAGTGAGTTGATGTGAGGTTTTTTGTGAAAATGGACAAAATCGAGTATCGAGCTGTCATTAAATATTTGTTTTTGAAAGGCAATACGCCTTCGCAAATAAAAGATGAGTTGGATTCTGTGTATGGGGACTCTGCACCATCATTTACCACAGTGAAATTTTGGGCTGCTGAATTTAAACGTGACCGTAAGAGCTTGGGAGACGATGAACGTTTGGGACGTCCAAAAACTGCAACTACCGACGAAAACATCGCCAAAGTTCACCAAATGGTGCTAGACGACCGCCGAAATAAAGTGAGAGAGATAGTAGAGGTTATGAACATGTCAAAAGAACGTGTTTGTCACATATTAAATCAACATTTAAGCATGAGAAAGCTGTCCGCGCGTTGGGTGCCGCGTTTGCTCACGTTAGACCAAAAACGTGTTCGAATGAATATTTCCAACGCTCTTTTGGCGCAGTTTAGGCGAAATAAATCCGAGTTTTGGCGCCGATTAATTACTGTAGATGAAACTTGGATACACCATTATACGCCCGAAACAAAAATACAGTCCAAACAGTGGACTGCAAAGGGGGAACCGGCTCCAAAAAAAGCAAAAACTGTTTTTTTGGCTGGGAAAGTGATGACGACTCTTTTTTGGGATAGTCATGGAGTTATTTTAATCGATTATCTTCAAAAAGGAAAAACCATTACAGGAGCATACTATGCATCATTACTTGACAAGCTGAAGGCAGAACTTGCGAAAAAACGGTCACATTTGCAGAAAAAGAAAATCCTGTTTCACCAAGACAACGCACCGTCTCACACCTCAGCGGTTGCCATGGCGAAAATCTACGAATTACGGTTTGAACTGCTTGACCATCCGCCTTACTCACCAGATCTAGCCCCAAGCGACTTCTTTTTGTTCCCTCATCTAAAAATTGCGCTCGGAGGACAAAGATTTTCGTCAAATGAAGAGGCAATCACCTTCGTGAACAATTATTTTGCAGAGAAAAATGCCGAGTACTATTTGGACGGGTTACAGAGATGGGAGCATCGCTGGGAGAAGTGTGTAGAGTTACAAGGAGACTATGTTGAAAAATAAAAAACAAATTTCAGAAAAAATGTCTTGTATCTTTGTTAGGTCGGAAACTTTTCAGACCACCCTCGTATGTATTAGATATTATCGACTTGAAATTACCCAAGGAACACACCTTTAAGCTATGGCAGTCGAGTCGCGGGACACGTTTATCCGAATTGCAGCAACTTCTTCAAGATTCATATAAACCTGAAGGAGTTATTCAAAAAATCTGATAATTCGGATTTCGACTGTTTATAACAAATACTTTCAGATTCTGAAATAAAAAATTACTAAACAACCCTTAGTAAAGAGTCTGGAAACACTGCTTTCCTCTTTGTATCATAGTGTTTTGTTAAATTTAAAATTTAAAAATTAGAATATGTTTTTATAAAATCGCTATCAATATCTTTTAGCATGTTCTAAATAAATAAATCAAACAATAAATAAAAAGTAATATACTAGACAAAGATAAGACACTTACACACAAGTTGGAGAAATCTTACAAGCTAATTGTCAAACAATTCCATGATTTTAGTTATCATATATTTAATGTTATTATGGATTTCTACTGAAAGCTAAAAAGTATTTTTCATTTTAAATCGTTTAGTTTCACATATTTAAAATTGTATAATTGTTTAGAATGTTTAGAAATGTTCCAGTTAGGTAATATCTCAGTTTATGATAGCAACAGACACGAGTTATTCTTAACTCTGCTGTCAGAATATCATTTTGTTTTTTTCATAATATTATAATTCCATAAAATGAAAAGATTTAGCCAAAGTATATTTGAAAACTTTTAAGAATAATTTGCCAATGCATTTTTAATCTTTTTGGGTGACCCCTTTACTAAAACAGAACAAGGGAAAAATAATAAGTTGCGAATTATGATTTTTCGGATCAGTTATCTTCTGCAAACAGTAGATATTTCATTTCATCACTCTTCTGTATAGTTGAAATAAGTTTAGAAATTAGAACGTAAAGATAATAAATAGTTCTGAACATTTTTGATATTTTTACAAATGACGCCATCCTCCTGCCACATATCACCAGAACATCTTTTATGTTACTCCTTATCACCATCAGTCATTTCTTGTTATATCTAGAAAATAATCGTTCGTAATACCTATAGTAATCATATAGGGCTTTTAGAACAAATTAGAAATGTGATTACTTTGTTTATATAATACAAATTTTATACTGATAACTTAATGTTGTTTTGTTAAACTTGACATATCTTCCGCATTCTCTTCATTTTATGGTAAATAATGATATGGGCGGATTTTTACTAAAAATTGGCATAAATTAATAAAAACAAAAAAATCATATTAATGCCAAATTAAAGATGCACGCCTCTTTCTATTAATAATATCATAATCTGTATTTATCATTACCCATAATAATTGCATTATTAAATTAAAGCAGAATTTCGCGCCACATAACCATTAATTTTAATTAACAAACCAATTCTGATAGTGAGTAATCATAACTAACAGAATGGGTCGACAAACTCCGATAAGGAAGATCCCTTTACGTTTCTTTGTCATCTCGGTCTTACATACAAGTAGTTAATGATTATCAGTGTTATAGTTGATGCACGCCGTTGCCATCTAACAAGTTGTTTGCAATAACCTCCAGCAATTTTTAAATTATGTTTTCGTTTCCGGCAGTTAAATTTACGAGTGCGGGCGGGAGGACACATATTGAACTTTTGCACTAAAGTAAAAACATTGTATTTCTAGAACTCCGCTCAGAAACTACAGAAGAAAATCTGTGACCAGTCCACCCGTAAGGATGCTGAAACCCTCAGGAGATGACGATTCCCGAAGTAATTCTCCCGCTAACTCAATTACCTCGATTAATTCTCTGGCAAGTTTGCTTCGTGAAAAAATGCAGGTAATCATTTTCAAATTATTTCTAGATAAGAAAAATATTAATTACTTTGTTACGTTAGGTTTTTCCGGGCGTTTTAAAGAAAAAGAAACCGCACGATTATAAAATAAGAGCATCGGTGGCATTTCTATTTTTGATGATAGTATTTTTGGTATCCTTGGCCTATATATTATATCAGCAAAAAGTATTACAACGAGCTTATTTTGAAAAGATTAAATTCAACAAGGTAGATCGACTTATTAAAATTTACAACACAGAAGGAATTGACGTCATTAGGGGACGTTTGGGAACGACCATGAATTATGATAAAGTGCATTCTTGTCTTCCTACAGATGAACGAAATGATGGAAGTATTTGCTTAGAGTGGATGAACCGAGCCCGGTTGTATCTACAGTTTTATAAATTAAACCCTGAGGTGAGGTGTTATAACTTAGAGTGGATTTCCTTGTCGGAAGACATTCTTCCTACCGATTGCTACGACCTATCTCCGGGGACTGAACACTGGTACGGCGGCGGACAGACGGCTGAGTCGGCCTGGCCTTTAGAGAAAGGTTTACATGATTTTTCACCTTTTGTTACCGGCAAACTTCGAGAAAATCATGAATGGGGAAATGTGTTAAAAAGGTTTTTCATAAATTCCAAAGGAGCTTCTGTATTAATAGATAATGAAACTCCATTATATATCTCAATTAGCGATAATAATGGAAGAGAATTGTGCCTTCGAGCAAAATATGATGACTTTGCCTACGTAAATCGTTTGAATCCTTTACCGCACTTAAATTACAGCGTTTGCACCAGTTCTAATATGACGCGTTTACATTCATTTATGACCGAAAAATCTCTCTGGGATGGCTTAAAAAAGGAAGAAATTAATATTATTTACTCGTTGTTAACTGAACCTCTCTGGGAAATAACAACTGGATCTAAAGGGGAATTTACCGAATCGGCCGTTGCAAACTATACGGACGATGTAATAGCTTTAGGATTTCTAAAACAAGGACATGTGCTAATAAATGAGTTCTGGCAAAAACAGGTTGGTGATTTTACGGTCGACACTGAAAAATTTCCTACGTTAGAAGAAAGCATTACTATTATGCATAGAAGGGGCTTTAGAATAGTGTTTTCTATTCAACCATTTATATCAACAGAAAGTGAAAGTTTTGCCTATGCAGTTCGAAGAAAATTATTGGTTTCTGAACGTTTTAGTGATAGGCGAATTCCTGCTCTTACTCGATATAAATCTCTACAAAGTGCAGGAGTTTTAGATATAACCAATAATCAAACGGTACCCTGGCTTTTAGATAAACTAAAAGCTGTGATGAATAAATATAAATTTGATGCCTACTATTTAGATTTAGGAGTAGCCTATAATATGCCCCATTATTATCAATGTGAACGACCTTTAACTAACCCTGATCATTATAAAACCTTGTTTATAAACAGTCTTCAGGGAAGCGTGAGTTTATTTGGAGTTAATAGTGCAGTCGAGCGACCGAGAGCTCCAGCTTTTGTGTCTCTACCCCAATTTGAATCGTCCTGGGACGGTCTACAGAGAGTGATTCCGACAATTTTAACTTATGGCTTAATAGGATATCCCTTCTTGATACCAGGAGCTGTAGGCGGCGATTATGAAGATCAAGACTGGTGGTCAACCGCAAATTCAACTTCCGATGCAGATATTCTTTTACCGGATAAAGAATTATACGTAAGATGGTTGCAACTAGCTACTTTTCTGCCGGTAATACGTTTTACCCATTTGCCTAGTAAATATGGAGATGACAAAGTATTAGAAATGGCTAGGATTTTAACTCTATTAAGGCAACAAACTGTAAGTTAAAATGTACATGAAGTCATGACGATTTTATTATTTATGTACGTGTTTTAGGTCACGCCGTATCTCAAGAAATATGCAAATGAAGCTCTTGATTCTGGACTACCCTTAATACGTCCCCTTTGGATGTTAGAACCTAACGATCCTGCTTGTCACATAGTTGCAGATGAGTTTTCTGTGGGAGAAGATTTGATCGTTGCCCCTGTTTTGTATTCTGGTGCGCGTCAACGCGAAGTTTATTTACCAGCAGGGGTTTGGAAGGATGGGATTGACGGAAGTTTACGTAAGGGTAGTCGGTGGATACACGATTATCGAGTGGAAGAGGATCAAGTAGCATATTTTGAAAAGATGCCTGATAATACTAGGTTTTAATTAAAACGTTTTCTCGTTTAATTAAACTGTCGATACACGACTGTATCTATTGAGTACAGTTTAACGCCACTGTGTAGGTTTACTGTACTAATTTTATAAACGTTGCCCGCTGCAAAGAAGTAATAGCAGAAAAACACGTAGAAACTAAGAAGACTGAATTAACAATTACGTAAACTAATTTTATGTATAGGAAATTGTAGCTTTAAAACTATTGCGTTTAAATTTTTAATAATTTGCAATTCAAGTGAGGTTTGCATTTCTTTGTCTCATATGTTTTTAAACATTCGAGAATATGTTACTTGTTTAAAATGTTATAGAATTAATTATTGCTTTAACTATTTTCGAATATGCTACTTCAATCATAACCGTTTTCAGAAAAAATTAACTGTAATAATAAGTATTCTAAATAATATGAACCACATAATTAGGCTTTCTAGAAAAATTAAATAACATATGAAATATCCAAGTTCGTTCAAAGTAATATTTAATTAGTCTGCGCTTGAGCTACTTTTTTTAAATTCAAGAATAGTGATTTAAGTAAAGATTACGAAGAAACTTATTACGTAAAAAATTACTTTGTAAATACTTATGTACCTACTGGGCTTTAACATATCGAAACATGATAATAGAGTAAGTTTCAACAAATTAATCTGTAGTTTTGAAAGTAAAAAAAGGTTGACATAAGTAAATCTGATAAGTAAGTATAATTTATTATTATATCGTTAGTATTCGATGTTATAAGAAAATAATATACCAAATATTAGATTATGCTATTTTAACTGTAACATTAGGCTTTCAAATAAATTATGCTTAAACAAACTTGATTTCTTATTACCCAGAAACGATACTTCAAAACTTCGTTTTTATCATTAACAAATTTGAAATATGTTTATTGTTAATTGTGTTGCCTATTCTATAAATCTAGTTGTGTGTACAGGTTTAGAAATAAAACAGTTTTACCAAGCGAAGAGAACAGGTTCAAAAAAGCTAAGTTCGTTATATTTAGTTTTTTTACTGATATCGTCTTGTAGTAGTATTTTTAATGTACTTTTTGGCTTTTTTGGTTTTCTACAAAATAAGCTTTTGTGACTTATGTTAGCTCTTTTTAAACGTGCATTCTTCAATTACTTTCTTCACATTTTACTACAACTTTCCGTATTGCCATATCTTCTTCTTCAGGTTCCGTTTCCTCTGAGAAGATTGCCGATCATCATGACCATTTTTACTTTGTATGCTGCTTTTCTTAATAATTCAGTAGAATTACAATTAAATCGTTGCTTGATATTGTGCATGACATTTCTCTTCTTCGTCTGTGCTGCATCGTTCTTTGTGTAATTATCTGCAAAAGGTTATACATATTTATTCTCATGCTTAATATGTCCAAAGTATTGTGATTTCCACTTCATAACTGGCATTAGTTTTCTTTCTTTATTTACTTCCTCATTAGGTACTCTATCGACCCAAGAAATCCTTCGATATATCCACATTTCAAATACATTTATCTAGTTCTTGCAATGCTTATTAAGGGTTCGTGCTTCCATTCCATATACTAGTACTTAATTGATGTAGCACTTTACCAGAAGCAGTCTCAATCCCATGTTCAAGTCTCGACTACAAAATAACTTTGTCATATTTATACTTAAATGCTCTCCTAGCTTTTTCTATTCTTATTTATTCATTTACTGTTGTTTCCAAGTATTAATTATACAGGGTCGCTAAAAAGTATGGAAACATGCTGCCCCTGCAAAAATGGTAGGAGATAAACAAATGCAATTTGGAGAGCTTAAAGTAGGTATATTCTGCCATATTTTACGAAGGGAATTAAAAACAAATCTTCAATTGTTTTTTTGTACGGCCACCATAATAATTTTTTTAAAAATAGAACACCCTGTATATGACCCTATATTTGGATAGGGATTCTCAAGATAAATTCAATGATATCAGGGTTGCTATACTTATCTTGAAAGGGTTTAGAGATAAATGCTATTCTTTTATCAGGGGTTTAACTATTAAAAAGTATGGAAACACGCTGCTCCTGCAAAAACGGTAAGAGATAGATAAATGAAATTTAAACAGCTTAAAATAGGCATTGTTTGCCATGTTTTACGAAGAGATTTAAGATCAAATCTTTAATTGTTTTTTGGCACGACCATCTTGAATTGCTTTAAATGGATCACCCTGTATATGACCCCATTCTTTGATAGGGATTTCTAAGGCGAATTCAATAATATAAGGGTTGCTATACTTATCTTGAAAAGTTTTGGAGATAATCATTATTCTTTTGTCAAGGATTTTACAATTATTAATTTTTATGTTAATAATAATGCTGGTGTTGGTTCTCAATGGTAGTTATTACTTGATCTGATAATAATAATAATAATAATAATTTTCTTTCAGTATTATTGCTACTCTATTTTGGTAAAATTATGATTTATATTGGCCACCTATGTGACATCGTCATGAGTTTTTCCGTCTATACCCATTCTATTATTCATGCTTTCTGCCAGGCTCAAGCATACTAATAACGTTTCACATTTCAATTTCCAGGAGGTACCCGAGGAGTCTTCGCACTCTTTGACTCTTGATCATCGCTGTTGTTCAAGAATATACCGGTTGGCTGTTGGTCCGCGGGAAGTATTTGATCTTCCTTCTATCACCCATATCCGGGAGGCATTTCCTTATTAGTTACCTGGGGACGTGCCTTCTAAGGTTCAGGTTACCCCGGGGAAATATTGTCATATACAGTTAATCATACAAAGGAAATACTATGTGTTTTCTCTTTGTGCCTCATTGCGTTATTAAAAAAATTTTTATTAACGTTCTCTGCTTGAACTCATCATCAATCATTCATCAACGATGCGTTTTTCAATGCGTCTCGAAGTGATAGATATCTGAAGGTCTCGTAAAACACTAATGCATCTAGATTTAACGGCAATTTAATGTAATAAATATTTTTTAATTTTGCTATGAGTGAAATCTCTTAGAGCGGTTTTCTTGATTTTCTCTCTTGAAACCATAGACTGTTATACACAATACAGTGTGATTACAATTTATTGAGGATGGTTTAAATTTCCCGCCGAAGTGTTTCACGTGGTAGGTTGAATATACTGGGTAAGCGTTCGGGGTCATCCAGGGGTAAATCGTCAAATTACGTATTTTGTTGTCATTTGCCAACATGAAAATAATTTAAACACGACGCCAGATTCAAACCGTTCCAATCAATTGCAATCACACTGCATAATCAAGAATGATTACATATGACCACAAAATCTGGAAATGGTCCAAAATTTCTTTTTTCCCGCGTTGGTAATTCTTGTTCTGTTTTGCACCATTTAATTTTGTTTAAATAGTCAACTGCTTACACGCAACGTTCCTGTAGGTACTTGTACTCTTTTATTCGGTCACATATTCTAAAAGTCTCTCCTTGAACCCAATCGAGCTTAAATTGTCCGTCCTTGTTTTATGCATTTCTGAACCATGACAACAGATAGAGCCCAAAGCTTTAGGCCTAGACAGGTCTGAAGGCCTTGTTATGTGTTATGTTGAATTTATGAATCTACATAAAAGGATGAACACCCGTCTGCTTTCGGATCTTTGCTCTTAGATATGTGTATTGATGAACAAGAAAATTAAGCAGAAACAAGTTTGTAATACATCAAACACATGTTTCAGGAAATCTGCTCAAAAATTAAACTTTACAATTATTGATTTATCACATGTGAACTCTAATATTGCTTGCCTGATAAGTAATCTGAAATCCAAACTCATTTTAACTAACAATAATTTTACCCTACAATAATAAGTGATTTCAGCTATATTTTTGTAAGTTATTTGAGGTGTCTCGATACCATGTTACGTTTGTCACAATTTTGATTGAACCAGTAATATAGCTATTCTAGTTTTCTATTCTAGTGATTGACACTTTTT